>PVKC010003471.1:0-38939 GCA_004027635.1 Crocidura indochinensis | reverse complement strand
GCAAGTTATTTATTTTTAATTTTAAATTATATTTTGTAAATTATGTGCCCACTTAATGGTTAATGAGCATAACAACTTTAGTGCTAACTCTGAGGAACATGAGCTTCCACTGAAGTATTCCTCACTTATTTCAGAGTATTAGAGTTTAAGCACATGTCGTTAACTTTAACATAGAGCTGACCTACTTTTCATCCTTTTGTACTATATATCCCCAACACTACAATGTGTGACCTGAGCTCTCCAACACCCCACACAGTTGCCTAACTTAGTCTCCAGCCTAGCAGGAAGAATATTACTGCCTCCTCAGGATTTCACATTGAATCTGGTGTCTGGCTTACCAAAGATCTCTGGGCCCTGGTTTAAAGTATAAATTATAGATCTCTGGTGTTTCTTGTGAAATATATGTGAGACACCTCTCCCTTTAAACCCCAATCTCATCTATATATTCCTCCCTGCAAATCAACTAATGCATTTCATCTTGGTAAAGGTTACCAAGATGCACTGCCTTGTCCATTCTAGGAGAGATTCATTTTTAGAAAGTTCTGACTTATACTGAATCAAAATGTTCTTTCACCCACTGACCCACTATTCAGTTATAGGAGCCACACACAATGGCATTAATTCTTCTTTTGAAGTACTACATTTGCAAATACTGAGCTCCATCCTGATCTCTTTGTTTTGCCTATTCATGCAGCTATTTCTCATTCACTATGGGTCTCATCCTTTTCTGCCCTGAACAGTATGCTGTAGATTCATATCCCTGCCATCCTTCCTTGCATGTGTTGTTTCAAACAACTTGAATTCCTTAGTGCTGGACTTCTTATTTCCATTAAGGTAACAAAATATTTATGAGCTTTTCTAACACCTCACCACTCTATTGTTCACTGATTTTAAATCTGTTAGCAGCCATTCTTTTCATATTATCTATGACCCAAATATTATAATAGTTTCAAAACATTTTTTCATATCTAAATTTCCTATAAGTCTGTGCAAAGTGTCTACTATGCAGGTATATAGACTTCTACATGCAATAAAGATAGCTACTTATGCTCTCCCTGTCACTGAACATTAATTACCCTGAATGTTAGATGTAGAATGTTCTGAAGACAAGCAAATCAAAATTTCATATGATAGACAGGAAGGGATTCTGGGATATTTTTTAAGTGAACCACAATATTTCTGCTTTTACAAGCATGAGTCAGTGCTAACAATCAGGCATTTATTGAAAGCTTATTTGGGCTAAAACCCAGAGTGCATGCCATCTGGACCTGTAGGAGGTAAAAGTACACTAGACATAAATGTATTCTTTAGCAACTACAGTTGAAGAGGTACTCACAGGACATGACTAAGTCAACAACCTACCCTTTCTCTGAAGGTAAAGGGCTCATTAATGCTACAGTGAAGACTAAAATGCTCATTCACATAAGGAGGTATAGATCACTATCAGAACAAAGGTTTCTACAGCTGCTGTCTGTCTGGAATCAAGAAAACTGGAGACTTGAATTCATTCACTTACCAAGTTCCCAAACTTTCAGAGGCAGGAAGCAAAATTGGTTCCTATAAGGAAGAGGATGAAGACAGGAGCTTGGGATCATTGGAACTATGAATCTAAATTTCCCCATCAATACACATAGTATCTTTATGACTTCCTTTTGTAATTCTGAAAAGGATAAGTAATGTCTATTGCTTACAGGCTAGCTAGGGTATTTGCACATTTGAATTTGTTGAATTTGTGGCCAGTGCTACACATTAGAAAGCTACCTGGAATGATTAATTTCTATTTTGCATATATGTCTGGGCTTTCTAACTATAATGGTTTTGGGGTCATCTGAACTTTTTTTTGGGGGGGGGTCACACCCGGCAGTGCTCAGGGGTTACTCCTGGCTCCATGCTCAGAAATTGCTCCTGGCAGGCACGGGGGACCATATGGGGCACCGGGATTTGAACCGATGACCTTTTGCATGAAAGGCAAACGCCTTACCTCCATGCTATCTCCCGGGCCCCTGAACTTTTTTTTTAATGAAAGTTTAGGTCAGGGATAAGTCAGGTCACACCTTCTGCTTTTCCAACTCAGGTCACACTTTCTGGTGCTCCCTGATGTCAAGGGTTGTAGCCAGTAGTAAGGGACCTATGACTGTGGTGGGAGTAGAAAGAGGCAAAAGTGTTCCATGGTATAACTGGGGAGAGGGTAGACATATGCTGGATATCAGACTTGGATCAGGCACATGTAAAGCATTAGCTTTAATCTCTGCTGTATCCCACAGCCCTGGACTGTGTGTTTATATGTAGCACCTAACTGATATCCCAATGTTGCATTCCAAAGACAGTATAGGATCTGTACTACAAAGCCCTTAAAACTTCCAAATGTGGGCTGGAGGGGTGGTGCAAGCGGTAGGGCATCTGTCTCACACAAGCTAACCTAGGATGGATGGATTTCTCAGCCTCCCATATTGTCCCCCAAACCAGGAGCAATTTCTGAGCGCATAGCCAGGAGTAACCCCTGAGTGTCACCGGGCATGGCCCCAAAACTAAAACAAAACAAAAAAAACACCACTTCCAAATGTGTCTTTGGCTGCTGTTAGTCTGCTGCTCTGGATATTGATTGCTTACTCCTGTGAGCACAAAGTAGAATTACTCTCTTCTTCTAGAATAAGGTCCTTGTAATCCTAATTTATTATTCTTTGATGTGAACTTGCTTAAACATAAGCAAATCTACCTGGCTAGGCTTTTAAAAATGAAGAGTGTATCCTCAGGGAAAATGTCCATTCAGACTCTTGACACAAGGTGATGGGGACCCTGTGCTGAATCCCCTTTTAGCATACGAACAGGTACGTTTTATGTTTTTTTCTTGTTGGTGGGAAGCCAACAAGAATAGACATATGCCACAGTAGCTTCTTAAAGATTTTTTTTGATAATTTGTTTGTTTAGGCCACACTTGGTTGTGTTCAGGACTTATTCCTTGCTCTGTAAGGTCCATAAGTGGTGCTGGTGATTAAACCCACTCAGCAGCATGCAAGACATGTTCTTTACCCACTTAATATCTTTCTGGCCACCTTAATTATTTATGAAATTAATTCATAATTTTGAAACAAAGGACTAAATTCTCTGAATTCACTATTATTTATGCTTAGATGAATGGTAACATTCAAACTATAGGATCAGCTTTCCAGGATCAACTCTGCTCAGGACTGAAAATATCTCAAAGAGTTTATATTTGAATTAAGATGGAATTGGGTTTTGGTTATTTATTCAGGGACTTCAGAAGCATTCTAGTTTGCCAGATCTTGTTACATATCCCTCATTATAGAGAATTGCACTTTAAATCCCTTGTTTTTATTTTATAAAATATGGTATCTTTATTTCTTATTTACAGTGCATTTAGGGTTATGTGAGTTTTAATTATATTATCTAAATGTACTTTGAAAACTACTTCTAAAATATTGAATAAATAAGATTTTTATTATTCAACAGAATGTAATTTTGATCAATTTAATGGTGTTTTGGGGAAACTTTGAAAAAAATCAAAGACAGAATGAATATTTATTAAGTCATTGTTGTATTCCCAGTAATGTGCTAAGCACACTAGGGGATATAAAAGTATAAGACATGACTCCATGACTCTTAGCTGTGAAACCTAACAGTCAAGCTAGAAAGGCAATACTCATAATATACTTACTAGTATGTTGAGAGAAATAAAATAAATATCACATACTCTACACTAGTATACTAATTACTAATAATGTCTGATTAGGGAAGAGTTGACAACAATATAGTTTCATAAAAACTTTTTTTGGATTATAAATACTAAATTTATTTAGAGAAAAGCAATATGTTGAAGCATTTAGGGAAAAACTTATGAGCTAATGGTTAATATTTCAGAACAAGCCTTTAAAATGTGGTAAACCCTTGCAATTAATATAAAGGCTTAGAGACATTTCATGTTGGAAAACTGAAAATCGAGTACCATGAGGTATACCTGGAGGTCACTTGGGTCACAGGTGACAGGAAGTGGCAGGGTAGGCAAAATCTGGATTTGTTTTCCTTTGGGAATCTCTTCTTACTGGGTAAAATAAGATCATTCTTTGTGTAGGACAAATGGTATTGCCATCTTGATCCTACTGTTAATTGGGGCAAAAGTAACATTTGGATATTTCTATGTACCTCTCTTTATAAATGTTTTATAAATTCATTATTAAAATGCTATGTAATAATAGTTCAAGAGATTTGGCAAAGACGATTAGGGTCTGGGATATGATCTTAAATAGACTCTACAGTGGAAGAATTGGCATGAGTTTACCTTCTGTTTCCTTATTTTTTCAGCCCCTTGATTATACTAATAGTCTTTGTCCAGTAGGTCCATAGGATTTCATTCAACATAAGATTATTTGCAAGCAATTATCAACCAAGTTATTTCCTCTCTGCTAGGCAGTTTCTAGAGAGCATTTGAGATATGGTTGTTAGAGTAAAAAGAATTATAGACTTTTAGTGCCTGGAATTAGGATGGGAAATACCTGGAATGTCAGAACCAATTCGATACAAGAAAAAGTTATGCCTTCCCAAAGACCAGTAAATTCCTGTTTCTTTTCTTTTCTTTTTTTTTTTGAGGGGGGGCCACCCCCGGTGACGCTCAGGGGTTACTCCTGGCTATTCGCTCAGAAGTCACTCCTGGCAGGCACAGGGGACTATATGGAGAACCGGGGGATCGAACCGCGGTCCGTCCTAGGTTAGCGCAGGCACCTTACCTCCAGCACCACCGCCCGGCACCCATCTTTTCTTTTTTTTAAATAAATTTTTATTTTTATCATAGTGGCTTACATATCTTTCACATTAGTATTTTAGATACATATTAACATTGAATCAGGGGAATACCCACCACAAAATTTGTCCACCTCCCTTCCCCATTCCCTTTCTGCAACCCATATCCCCTACCATCACCCCCAGGCTGCTAGAATGGATGATCCCCTCTTTTTATAGCTTACCATCAATGATCATACATCTGTTTGGTCCTGGTGCCCTTTCTTGCTTCTCCCTCTATTTGAGAGGCTAAGCTAGATAAATCAAGTTATGTGGTTTTGTTTGAGGGAAAGAAAAGCAGTAGAATGGAGTAAAGAATAAGAAAAAGGGGCAGGGCGGTGGCGCTGGAGGTAAGGTGCCTGCTTTGCCTGCGCTAGCCTAGGACGGACCACGGTTCGATCCCCCGGTTTCCCATATGGTCCCCCAAGCCAGGAGCGAATTCTGAGCGCATAACCAGGAGTAACCCCTGAAAGTCACCGGGCATGGCCCAAAAAACAAAAAGAAAAAGAAAGAATAAGAAAAAAATTAAAAAATAAATAAATATAAAAAAATTAAAATATGCTGAAAATGGGCAGAGTCTTTCTAGTGGCTATCAACCTTGGTTTGAGAGAGGACATGAAAAAGGTAATTGAAATACCATAACAATACAAAAATAAATGTCAAATTAAATATCCAGTGAGCCCTACAGCAATAAAGAGAAGCACTACACAATAGTCTCGTTCTAAAAATCAAATCATCCTAGAGTGCAAAAAGAAAAAGATAAGATAAAATAAGATAAGATAAGATAAAAATATAGAATAAAAAAGGAGACATGGGGGGGGCTGGCAGTGGCCCTGGAGGTAAGGTGCCTGCCTTACCGCGCTAGCCTTGGACGGGCCGCGGTTCGCTCCTCCTCCCCCCGCCCCCCCCCAAAAAAAGGAGACATCCACTTCAATATCTACACCAAAATAAGGACGTCAAAAAACAATCAATTAAATCAATAAATATATATGTGGGAAAATGATTAT
Source organism: Crocidura indochinensis (assembly GCA_004027635.1). NCBI lineage: Eukaryota > Metazoa > Chordata > Mammalia > Eulipotyphla > Soricidae > Crocidura > Crocidura indochinensis. The sequence continues at coordinate 33,138 of PVKC010003471.1, read as the reverse complement.
TTTGTGTTTTTTTTTTTCTCCCCCCTTGCATAGGCACAGTAACTATTGGGGATATTATAGAGGGAGTTCCCTTGGCCTAGGAGATAAAGGGTTTCTCCTTCCCTGAAGTATACTGTCATGGGATTAACTGTAAGACTCCTTACATAATCATTCACTCTCCCCTCTGTGCTTTTGTGGTGTATGGAAGACTTCTGCTTCGTCATGGATGGTAAAATCAGTCCTCTGTATCTAGAGATCTTGGTGACTGTTCAGCTCAAGGAATGGAGCTTATGATGAAGGCTTTTTTTTTTTGTGATTCTAGCAGTTCCTGTTTCTCAGTCCAATAATTTCACTTCATTTATAGGTGACAAAGTGGGAATTGCTAGGAAGAGATTATTTTCCTAGAATTAAACTCCAGGATAATATCAGGTTTACAATTTACTTGTAGCTTTCTTTCAAAGGCTCTCTTTCTGTTACACTTATCTATTCTCACCCTTGAATGCTGTCTCTACCATTGAGTAACATGTTTTTTTTACCCATGTCATTCACAAGCAAGGGTCATAATTCATTGTATTATCTGAGTACAGGTGTGTGTGCACATATGAATTAGTTCAAGTGACACTTGAGCAGCACACCTAGAAACATCAGAGATTTGTTTGTAATTAGAGCTAACAGAGACCTGCTCTTCTGTCAACTGTTGTAAAAGTCTGAAGATAAGTTAGCATTCTGGAAAATAGTAGTAGTAGAGGTTTTTATTCACACTTGTTGGCTTGTCTGATGGGGTTTGAATCAGATTCTGCTATTAACTACTTTACAGGCTCTGAGCAAGTTAATTAAACTTCCAAAGTTGTATCAGCAAAATAGGGGGTTGGTAATTGTCACTTCACAAGACTCTTGCAGTTTTAAATTAGTTTAGAGCAGTGCCAGACACATAAGGGATACTACAGAAAAAAACCCTTTAAAAAGTTCTGAGAAAGGATGTAAATCATACCCCATAAAAGGTTGCTTGATACAAATTGTGCCCCCCCCCCCCACACACACACACACTCCTTTCTAGTCAAGAAAAGTTAGGGCTTTAATGGGCCTTTGAAGAGTATCTCTTGTTTGAACTATTGAAATCCTCTTTGAGAAGATGGCTGCTGGCCAGAAAGTCCTTTCTTGTAACTTTTCTGTCAATGTTCCTGGACTATTACACATAACAGAAACAGATGATTATTGGTAGCATATGGAATTTGTATTTAAAAATCAATACTAAAAAGCCATTCCTAGATGTATAGATCCATAAGAGAGATTTCTTTCTGCCAGTATTGGGAGAGAATCATCAGGCAAAGTGATAATATTTGGCATGGAAAATAGGATAGTTGAAAGTTGCCCAATTATGTGAGGCAAGTGTAGGGAAAGGCATTTGAGGGTAAAGAGCAGTCTTTGCTAATAGAACCCAGAAAAATGTTCACACAAACCTGAGCCTTTCAGTCCTTCACTTTGAGGGAATATGCAGACTGTAACACATAGATGCATATTTTCCCATTGGTGGAACAATTTATCTTTGTTAAAGAATAATTATCTTAAAAAGATGATATCATGATTTTTCTACAGATGTAAAATAAGCAACAGTTATTCTACAAGGGAAAACTTGTGCTGATGATGTTGACATGGTATTAAATTAGACATGGTATTCCCAAAATAAAAATAAATATGCAAAAATGAAACTTAATATAGTATATAGATAATGTAACTGTACCTTTATCTGTAAACTAAGAAATATTCAGAATAGTGCAGTATTGAGTAAGAAGTCTTGTCCAGACCATCAACTGCCTTAAATCGGGTCTTCCAGTACAATATGCCTCTGATTGCCTATTATTTCATATATAATCCTGCTAACTGAGTCACATGTCATTGAGTACCTTAGACAGAAGAAGGAACAAGAGTCAAAGAAGTAAATTACTTGCCCAGGGATTCATAAGAAATAAATAGCACAACTAAGATTCAAATACATTTTCTGCCTTTAGAACTCCTTCTCACTTGCCCAACCTCTATCTTTAGTGGCTTTTTTGCAAGTCTTTTTGTCTTTGGCAAGTCTATTATGATTACATCACAGCAGTTGTAGACATAAGGTATTTTTTTTGTTTGTTTTTTTGCGTCACACCCAGTGACACCAGGGGTTACTTCAGGCTGTGTGCTCACAAATTGCTCCTGGCTTGGGGGACCATATGGACGCCAGGGGGATTGAACCAGGGTCCGTCCTAGGTTAGCACATGCAAGACAGATACCCTCCCACTTGCATCATCTCTCCGGCCTCAAGGGTATTTTTTTAATGAGAAATATCTATCAGCCTGGATTATTTTCAGAGCCTAACTATAGTGAAACCTGGTTGTTTATTTCATACACACAAACACACACACACACACACACACACACACATATATATATATATATATATATACATATACATGAAGCTCTTCAGACTCATAGTCTCATGTTAATTTTGAGGCAAAACTAATAATAAACATGAATGGAAGCATATATAAAGATCAGGCCATTTATGCTGTATAAAAATTCATATATTTTGGGCCCAGAGAGATAGCATGGGGATAGAGCATTTGCCTTGCATGCAGAAGGACAGTGGTTCAAATCCCAGCATCCCATGGTCTCCTGAACCTGCCAGAAGCAATTTCTGAGCATAGAGTCAGAAGTAACCCCTGAGCGCTGCCAGGTGTGACCCAAAACCAATATATACATATATATATATATGTATATATATATGTTTTTTGAATTTGGATAGAGAAACCCAATCTTTCATTGTCCCAGTAGTTACTGTTTAGGTTGTTTGTTTCTGAAGTGTAGTAAGAAAGATATGATATATGCAGAGAAATCATTGGCTTATTTTTTATACTTTCAGTTGCCCAACTGAAAATCATCCTTGTTTACTCAGGAACTCAGAACATGAAACTCAGAAGGAGGAATTATTATAAATGATTGGAACTTGGCTTTGGGAAGATAAACAGCATGACTTTACAGACTCAGCTAACCAATGTTGGAATGTCTCTAACCTTTAATTCTAAATCCAGAAAAGAATAGGCTTTAAGACTTTTTATTTACTTTTTGCCTTGATAGCAAGTTATTGAAAGCCTAGAGTAAGTATTTAGGTAAAACTCAAATTATTGGCTCAGAATGAGATTTAACTTCTAAGAAGATACACAATACAATCATGTTCAAGTGGCCTTTTTCTCTTAGAAGGAATAGACAGGGATTGACAGAAGGTAATTCCCATCCATGCTAATTAGAGCATTGTACATATTAAATGAGAAAAACCATTACACTGTTGAATGTATAAATGGAAATTTTGTTCACTTATATGTCTACATTATGTTGGCATGGTTTTAAACTAAGGCTTTCAATCCTTTGTGTATACAGTTTATAGGCACTATCTGTCGTTTGAATACTATATGCTTAGCCAAATCCCATCTCCAGGGGACCAGCGGGTGTCTGGAGAAAAGGATATGAAGGCAGCACTGTGTGCTCCTACTGCAATTCAGGTTTCACCGTGGCACTTTTTTTTTTTTTTTTTTTTTTTTTTTTTTTTTTTTTTTTTTTTTTTTTTTTTTTTTTTTTTTTTTTGGTTTTTGGGTCACACCCGGCAGTGCTTAGGGGTTACTCCTGGCTCCATGCTCAGAAATTGCTCCTGGCAGGCACGGGGGACCATATGGGGCACCGGGATTCGAACCGATGACCTTTTGCATGAAAGGCATTCGCCTTACCTCCATGCTATCTCCCGGGCCCTGCACCATGGCACTTCTGAGAACATTCAAGTTAGGCAAAGTCTCTTCTTTAAATACAAACATGTAAAACAAACTTAAAATATGTTTAAAGCCACTCTAAATTTCTTTATACTACATAGATTATAATTCTGACTGCTTTTGTCTAGGAAGTCTCAAGATTTTTAGGGAAAACATCACATTTCTGTGTCTAGATTCAGATTTACTTTTACAATTGCTAGATGGTAAAGTTTTACAGGTCAAAGGAGTGTGTTTTCTCTCGTGGAACTCAATGGTTAGTTTTCTTTGCCAGTCATCACTGTATAGACAATTAAAGTAGTTATGAAATGGAAATATAGCACAGAGCTTAAAGCAACCAAACCATATTCCATATTGCATAGTGTCCCCTGAACACAGACCACAGAGACAAGAATAAGTCTTGAGTACAGCTCAGTGCCACTTGATTCTCCTACCTGCCAACACATGCATGCATGCGCACAAACAATTACTATGATCAATAACTACGAAGAAGGTATACCATGTCTTTTTCATATTTTATTATTTTATCCCTTATAAATCTGAGCTATGAACCACATAATTCTACATTTGGTGAAAAACTGACATAGGGTGGTCAAATATTTTGTGCAAGATCCTCATAGTTGGTAATAGCAGTTGAACATTTGAACTCAGATCTTTCCAGTTCCAAAGGTACCATCTTTTATGTCTCTAACCACTATCTATGTGGTATCTTTAAATAAATGTCTATATTTTCTTAGTACTCTTCCCATTAATAGGTGGGGTTCAATTTCCCTTTTCTCTTTTCTTCAATAAGTGACTATAACCAATAAAGTAGATCTCAAGATCTCTCTAAGCAATAGAAATGGGAGAATCATCCATGTGCCTGTGGTTACTGTTTAGGTTGTTCCTCTATTGAGTCAGTCCCTCTAAAAGTTTTTGAGCTGTCAATGGAGAGGTCCACCTGGGAAGGAAGTGAGGGAGTTCATAACCCTACAGAATGAGATACCCAGATCCCTAAAGTAAAAGTCCACAGAGTCAATGAGAAAGTGTAATGTCTGTTGACAACCACTATAAAGAGATAGCTTGGAGATGGAATAAAACCTTTAGCTACTGTTCAACTTCAGAATAATTTGACTATAGACTTACCCTTTCCCAACAGTTTAATTGCAACCTCCTGAAAGACATCTAACAAGAACCATCTTCTTCCTGGATTTTGTTACCCCAGCTCATAGACTGTAGAGTATCAAATCCATGTTGCTCAAAATTGCTAATGTTGGATTAATTTGTTATGAAAAATAAAAGGAAAAGGTGCCTTGATCATTTAAAATGCTGTTTAGTTTCACTAAACCTTGAATTTGGGGACTTTGATATAGCCATAAAAATTTCCAGGTTAAACAATAACAACAATTTCATGTTTCCAAATTGAAGTGGTTTTTAATTCTTAGTTCCCAGTTGACATTGTTCATATAATGGCTTCTTTGGGATTTGGAATTTTATTGTACACAGAATAACTGGTTTGAAATTTATAACTTAAAAAAGGAACAATATTAGTATACCACATTGCTGAAGATAGCATTTTGAACTTTAAAAAGTCCTCATGGGAAAGCTTAGGAATCATTTTGTTATCACTCATGATCTTAACTTGTCAGGAATGTATTTGTACTTTGCATGATTTAAGGAGGGATATAAAGTAAAGTTGAATTTTAACCTTTCCCTAGCAATTTTACTCCACTTTTCAAAGGGGTCCTGAAAGCTCATAGGTCAAACCATTTCTTGGTTTGCTTTGCCTGACAAATTGCATTAACTCTGCTTTATGACCTCTTAAAGTTTAATAAATGACTTGGACTTTGATTAATATCTTGAATTTAAGCCCAAGAATTTGTATAAGACTTTGGATATAGTACTGTAAACTCACTTAAAGATGTATTCTGGGAGGTAGAAGGAAACATATTGTGTAGATTTTACTACATGTATAGTACTAAATTTGGGTTTTCTAATTCCTTACAGACTATTTTAGATGATTTGTCTTTTAAAAACTATGTGAAAGTTTTGTATATTTAAAAAAATAAGTTAGGGGCTGGAAAGACTACAGAAGGTCAGTAGGGCACTATTCTTTCACATAGCGCAGCTGGGTTTGATCTCCAGAATCCCTTATGGACTCCTGAGTTCCATGAGCAATAATCCCTGAGTGAAGAACCTGAAATAATACCAGAGCACTGCAGGCTGTGACTCCAAAGCAGCAACAACAAAATAAACTATTTAAGTGAGTTGGAGTTCATTCATGAAGTGGATATGACTAGTTCTTACTGGTATTCAGAATGAATATAAAGTAGAATTGCTGGTTCTCCTTACCTAGATTGGGGAACACAGATCTGACTCACCTGAACCTTGCATTTTAATGTGTTTTTCTCTCTTCAGCTTGAAACCTGTTTTTTATATCATTTTTAATATTGAACTGAACTTGAAATACATATTTGACCTTTATTAATGGGTTTTCTTTTGCAGGAAAAATTTAAGATGAATTTTTTTGGTACCTTGATTGTAAAGATTACTTTAATTCCTTTATTACTTTTATTCATTTTTCAGTTACTCACAAACTCACTCATTAATTCAATCTGTATTGTATCCAGCAGAATAGTGGACTGGGTACTAGAGTTCTATGCTAAAAAGAACAGAAATAGTTTCTGTTTTATAGAGTTCATGACCTATGATGGTGAAAGATATTAACCAAGTGTTATTAAAAACATTGCAGGGCTGAAGATATAGTGCAGCAGAACATGTACTTGATTTGTATGCCAGCAGGCCATGGTTTGATCTAAAATAACTCACATGGGCCCGTTTTGATTCTTAGTACTGCATAAGGAGCATAGCAAGGAGTGATCTTGAATGCATATCCAGAAATAAGACCTGAGCACCACCACCTATATACCAATTTACCTGCCACAAAACAAAACAAAATACTTACTGTTAGTAATATGAAATAGAAGTAAAATGGTGGTGGGGAGATGGATTCTGAATCTGTTGTGGATCAGATATACTGAATGCCTGATCATGACAGGGTGGCAAAAGTAATATAAATTTACAGATTTATCATTGTTTATGATTAATAGCATTACATTTTATAAAGTAGATTGAAAGCTGATTCAATTGTGACTTGTGGAAATGCAAAATTAACTCATATGTTAGAGACTTTTTTTAATTGGAGTTTTTGGCTATATCCAGTGGTGCTCAGGGGTTACTCTTGGCTCTGTGCTAAGGGATCATTTGAGGAAGTGCTCAGGGGACCATATGGGATATTTGGGATTAAACCTAGTTCAGTCACATGCATGTCACATGCATATCACCCCAACCCCAGGGATATTTTTTAAGTAAATGCGGGAACACTGCATGAGAGCAGGTATAGTTTTAATTGAATTCTTTTTTATTATCTACAAGGAAAACAGTGCAGTCTTGAATTCTGCATTAGAAAGGGTATTATTTGTAGATATGAATTTTTAAGTCAGTAGTTTATAATTATACGTATTATATACACATAATATCAAAGTTACAAAGATAACTGAGAACACAATTAAAGTGAAAAAGGAGAAAAGAACTCATAAGTAAGAGCCAGAATGAGCAAGAGTTCATAAAGAATTCCAATGTTTAGAATATAAGTGAAGAAAAAGAATAAGAAAAATGAAAAAATGTAAATGAGTAGATGATAATTGTCATGTCAGAGATCAAAGAAAGAATTTATATTGATGAAAGGTAATCAAAAACTGTTTAGTGTCATTTATGTTGGTTTAATGACTTCTTGAGAGATCTGAAGTTTCTTCTATGTTACAATGATAGAAATAGTAGTTGAATGTTATTAAGGGAGATGGTATAGATATCAAAGAACTTGGCTGTCAAGGGTAATAAGTGTAGAGTTTTAACTAGAGGAGGAACTATAGAGAAGAAGGCATTTTCTACTCAGAAATGTATAGGTTGAAGGACAAGAACAATACAGGGTATAATGGTACCTTAAAGAGAGAAATGATGGATAATAGTCATGTTGGATTCCTGAGAGGATAAAAGTGTCTAGATTTAGAATACAGCTAGAGAAATTAGAGGGTGTGAGGGAGAATGCTTACACCTCTGAAGATGCTAGAACAAAGGACCCTACTGAATGTGAGGTGTTTCTGTGTGGCTGTTTATGTTAATGAAGTTTTTGTTCCAGAGTGGTTGAGTCATACATTGAGAGGAAGAGAGAAAGGGATGGTATAAACACAAAGAATGAAAATCACTTCAGAATTCGGAAGAGGACAGAAGACACTTAACTGTGAAATGGACTAATATAATAAAGTTTATTAGAATTTCTTGGGTATAGTTGACATTTCTTGGTATAGTTGACATTGAGGTCACTTTGTCACTGCAGGGCCAGTGTCAAGATGTGTTCTAAAATTTCTTATTCTTTTTGGAGGTGTGAAGTACTTTATTAGGCACAGAGATGGTAGTGCCATCTGGATCCAAGGTTTAGCCAGCAGAACATAATGAAAAAAATGGGAATTTAGGAATAATAGAATTTAGAATATTGATATCAGTAAAGGAACATTGAAATAATAAGCCAGAATCAGACATGTTAAGACAAAATAAAATGTCATACTTCAAAAAGTAGGCAAGCAGAGCTGAAACAATAGCACAATGAGTAGGACACTTACTTGCCTTCCATGAGGCCAACCTGGGTTTGATCTCCAGCATTCCATATGGTCCCCCACATTTGACAGGAGTGATTTCTGAGCACAGAACCAGGAGTAACACCTAAATACTGCCAGATATGGCCAAAAACTTAAAAAAATAAAGTATAGAAACAATTAAAAAATGGAGTATAGAAACAATCAGGGCAAGTGGATATGTGAGGTAAAAGGTAGTCATCCATCATTTACTACTGGTAGGAATGTCATCTTGTTTATTCTCTATGAAACAGTATAGACACATATAGACACATCTCAAAAAAAAAGCAAAAACAAAAACAAGAATTAAGTTTCCACATGACACAGCAGTTCTACTCCTTGAGGAGTCAAATACACTATTAAAAAGAATTTTACACTTCTATGTTCATTGTACTACTATTTATGACAGTCAAAATATGGCAAAAACCCAAGTGCTCAAGAGTAGAAAAATAAATTGTGCCTTAAAAACACAATGGAATACTGTTCAGTTATATACAAAACTGAAAGCATGCAATTTACTGTAATATGAATGTAAGTGGAGGAAATCATGTTGAGTGAAGTCAGTGGAAAAGGGACCAGTAAAGAACAATCTTTATCACATGTGAATTATAAGGGAATGTAGTAAAGGAATGACAATTGGTCCATTGCAATAGTTCTCAAGAATCAAACTACATTACTGAGACAGCCAAGGGGGGTTGAGGACAGGGTGGGGTGGAAGAGAATCTTGAGACAATGGTTCAGTGACCCTGGCACTCAAATAGTGGCTGCAGTGTTTGAACATTCTGTACCTGAAACTTTGTTATTAACATTATTACATTAACTCTACATCAAAGTGCCTAAATAAAAATTTAAAAAAAAAAAGATAAAACAGGAAAGGGAGAGAGTAAAAATCTGTGTAAAAGTTGTAATCAGAGTAGTTAATTAAAAGATATGTAAGAACAGAAGTCAGTAATCAGAACAAGATTCTCCACCCCAGAACAGTAAAACCCAAATATCTGGAAGCAACTACATTGAAAATTTCAAGCTATCTAGTGCTTGTAGTGTCTTATTTTTCACTGAAATGTTTATGTGATGGTTATTAAGAACATAATGTCAAAAATACTAGCAGTGTAAATTCCAGATGAATGTACAAATAGGATATTCTCTAAAACATTTAAATAAATATAATTTCATAATAAAACAAAAAAAGTCCCAATCACTGAAATTTTAAATACTATTCTGCAACATTAAAGGATTAGGTCTTGCCCTCTTGCTTATTGTTCCTGTTAATAGAGTTTAAAATGGTATGATTTAGGATGAATTACCTGGGGACTTAATACTTTGAAGCTTTCTGATGAAAATAGGAGTTATAAACATGGCTCACTTTTGTTTCTTTGTAGGGACAATACTTTGGGTCACATGGCAGTCTGGTCAATTGGTCTGTTGACCAGGGTCAGTCTGGCAAAAGAAGTCTAAGTGTAGAGCTTGGATATCTATAAGAAGTCTCATTGGTTCTCACTTGGCCTGATCCTTGAACTTGGTGCCTTATATCATGGTCTAGTTATCTTAAAATAATGTTGAAATTTTGTCCATTGAAATCACATATGAAGAAACATACTTTATGGAGTTTTTCCTTAAGAAAACTCATTTTTCCTACCTCACATAGTTTCTATTACTCTTTATATAATTATTTATATTATTTTATAATTTATTATTTCTATTATAGCATAGTTTCTATTATTCTTCCAGAAAATGGAGATTATGAAATATATAGAACTCAAAGTTATAGCATACAAAGAATAACTACAAATTTATAAACCCTCATCCAACTCATTGCTCTTAGTCTGTGAAACAATTAAGTCAAAATCAAGGTCTTCTCTTAGAGAGAACTGTAATAAGGACCTTGTCTTTTGTTTGTTTGTTTTTGTCTGTTTTTTTTTTTGTGGGGGCCACACCCGGCGGTGGTCGGGGGTTACTCCTGGCTATCTGCTCAGAAATAGCTCCTGGCAGGCACGGGGGACCATATGGGACACCGGGATTCGAACCAACCACCTTTGGTCCTGGATCAGCTGCTTGCAAGGCAAACACCACTGTGCTATCTCTCCGGGCCCTTTTGAGTTTCTTTTTTTTTGTTTTTGTTTTTTTGGGGGGAGGTTGTTTGTTTGGACCTTGTTTTTTGTATGGAATACTTAAGGTTTACCCCTAGCTTTGTACTCAGGGATCACTCCTAGAAGTTTTCATTGGACCATACAATGTACTGAGGATCAAACCTGGGTTGGCTACATGAAAGGCAAATGCTCTACCTTCAAAACTATTGCTTGATTCTGGCACAATATATGATCCTCAGAGCCAGCCAGGAGTAAATCCTGAGTCCAGAGCCAAGAATAACCTCAGAGCACTGCCAGGTATGGCCCAAACACTGTACACACCCCTCAAATGTACAGGAGTGATATAACTCTATATACAGACCACAGAATCAATAGCAATGAGACCAGAGAACAAATGTTTCAAGGAGCACCTTTCTAGCTTTGGGAGGAGACGGGGGAATCCACAGGAGGAAATGAGGGATCCCAGGGCACTGGTGGAAGGAAGTTAACATTTGTGTATTTGCACTAGAACATTGCGTATTTGGAATTCAAAATCAATAGCATTGGAAACCACAGTGCATAAATAAACATTTTAAAAAGGAAAAAAAACCTTTATAAACTTAAAGTTCTTTCTTATTTCTTCCTGGAACAAGTATCCTGAAAGTTCCGGATTTCTCTTGATTAAAATCTCAGAAAGACCTAAATAAATATCAAGAGAAACTGCCTATGGTATCTGTCTTGTTTGAAAAGTATGCTTCAGTTCAATCAATATTTACCTACATGTCAAACACTATGCTAAATAAGTAGGGTTTGATTTTTGTGTCCTATACCTTAGAGAAGTGGAAAAAATTGTTTTGATGCCTTGCTTTAATGTGTTTTTACTAGAATATTTTTGTTGATAGTTCTTTGCATACAGAAACCCAATGAAATCAGTGTCCTAGTAATCAGACAATAGATTCCAGTTTAGTAATTTACAAAATTTCTTTTTCCAGCAGATGGCAAGTTTCAGCTATACATAATGATGATTTGCATTCGGTATATTTTGTGATGTAGTCGCCTTATTATGTTTAATTGCATCAGTCACAACACAAAATTGCCTTTTATGTATATATGGGTTAGGATATTTAGTATGAGCAAATTTCAAGACTACAATAATAAGAATATATTTAGGATATATTAGTTTTATACTCTTTGATCAATGGTTTCTATTTCTTCCCTATTCCTCTCCCCTATATTCTTTCCCTCCAACCTGTACTAGTCACCGGACTACTATGTTCCTAACTTGGACTTTTTTCCATCAAATATAAGTGATGCAATCAGGCAATATTTTTATTTCACAAGAGAAACCAATAAAGCAACAGTTAAAGTAAAAGGATTGATAAGCAACCTTGCCACTGATTCCTGCAGGCTTTCTCTATGAAAAGAAATCATGGCTGCCACCAGAGGCAGAACTTTCCAGGTAGCCATCCCCATCTTTGTTCATTGACCCATCAAGATAGAGCAGTAGCAGTGAGTTAAACTCAGCAACCCCCTGAATGCCAGAGTAATTGAGTACAAACGTTCACACCTAACCTAAGAGAGTCAGGAGAGAAAAGTAAAGTTTTTATCTTGAAAAAAACTCATGGAAGGCTTCTCAAATGAACCAATATTGATGATTCTTGAAAGTTCTGCAGGAAGCTATGAGACAGAGAAAGAAAAGAGGGCTGTCCCAAAAGTGACAGCAGGGGGTCAGAGAGATAGTAGTACAGTCAGCAGGATTCTTGCCTTGCACACACACAGCTGACCAGAGTCTGATCCACAGCACTTCATATGGTCCCCTGAGCACCACCAGGAGTGATCCCTTAGTACAGACCTAGGAGTAATCCCTGATCACCAGTGGGTGTTGCCAAAAACAAACAAACAAACAAAACCACATGCAAATTCAAAGATGACAGCATAGCATCAAGGAAATATAAAAGATTCTATGTTAGGAAAATGAAAAACTGGAAATGTAGGCAGCACACATGGTTTTTGTCAAGGGGATCTTTATTCCTTTCCTAGGCGATAACTGAACCAGAATCTCCTAAGTGGCAGTCAGATCTGTTATTTTAGAAAGACGACTTGCTTCCAAGGTGTAAGACACTTAGATTGTACTAATAGGCAGGTTGGTTAGAGAGGTAGTTTTTTTTAATAATGAAACAAATGGGCAAAACCTTGTTTTACTCTTACACAATGACTAGGTGCCTGCCAAGGTAATGTTAAGAAAAAAGGAAGTCTGGTGTTTATCACCAAATTGTTTGAGAGGTAAATATGGTAGAATGGTAGGCTCCTCTTTTGAGAATGGTCCTACCCCACAGTGTGTGAAGAGGAAAACTTCACATGGAGACAGAGAAGTGAATGTAATGCTCTGTCACATGCAGTCAAGAAGCCAGACAGAATATTTACGCTATGGCTATTGGTATTGGCAAAAGTTCAGTGCCAGGGAAAGTAAATAAAACCAGTGTGTGGTGATGATGGGAGTGATATAAATAGAGCTGCCTGTTCCTTTTAGTGCTGCTGGTACAGGGAAAGGGAGCTCTTGACTGAATGGGATGGTGTCTGATGAACAGTCTGTTACTTCTTCACTCCCTTTTCTGGCTCTATGTCAATGGTGAGCTAAGTGCTCTTTCCCAGATTTAGTTAACTATGAATTGGTTCTAGTCACTAGTATTTCTGTGTAGGAGACTGATTTTAACAGTTAAATGATTATTTTATCGGTTTCCTACATGGTGTTGGGAGGTCTTGAGGCTCTATTTATGATTCTCCACCATTTGTGCTTACAGTTCTTTGAGTATGTGGTGCTTGAGGCCTAGAGACAAATACCAAGACAAATCCTAGAGGTGTACAGAAATATACCCAATGCTTAGGAACCATGTAGTTTCAGGTATCTAACTGGGTGACTGAAGCATGCAGGACATATGCTTTAATTAACTCTCCAATCCCTGGTTTATATATGAACATAATGCCATACATTTTATTTATTGAGGATCTGATTCATTTCACTAGGGAGAAAGGGATATCATCATGGATTTATGTTCCAATGTAAACATTAGCTGATAGACACTGGATTTGGGAAAAAGGAATCTGGCATTGGAAGCTAATACTTCTGCAGAAGAGACATTTAAAATATTTTATAGAGTACATATGCTTAAGCCAAACTGATTTATTGACCCTAAAAGAAGTAGTATTTATATTAGAATTTTGCTAATAGCAAACTGGACTAAGAAAGAAGACTTGGAGCTTGATAGCTGCAGATTGCTTTGTTCTCTGGGCCACAATTTGCTTGTCTTTCAAATGAATAGATTAGGCCAGATTAATGATTTTTAAATAAAAAATTAATGTTTTTTTAGCTGTATATTAGAGTCACTGAAAGTTTACCTTTAAACAATTAGATCATAATTGCCACTTAAGGAAGGAGGCTAGGGTATATTTAAGTCATCCAGGTGATTTTATCCTGTTTTTTGTTGTTGTTATTATTGTTTGTTGTTGAATCAATATTCATTTTTTCAATATTTTTAAAATAATTTTTATTGTGACCAATTACAAATCGTTCACAGTAATATTTAAGGTACATAGTGTCATTGAATCAGGGCCATTCCCTCCACCAGTGTTGTCCTCCCTCCAACAGTTTCCAATAAGCATCCCATATCCCTCATTTGCTCCCCAGACTGCAAGTATAATGTTCCCTCTGTGTATAGCTTCTTGTAGATTGGGTATTGATTTTGTTGTCATTTACTTTGGATTTGGTGTTTAAGTCTTGATCATCTTTTTTTTATTTCTACTCAGTGTTCATATGACTGTTTGGTCTTGAGATCATCCAATTTTTCCCCCTGAATTTATGAGGCAGAGCAAGATGATTCAAGTTATGTGGTTCTGTTTGAAAAAAAAATAAAATTATAAAAAGGAAAAAGAAAAGAAACAAACAAACAAACAAACAAAAACCAGGAGGAATCTGTCTTTTGAAGTCAGGGCTAAAACTTAGAAATGAGATGAAAGATTCCAACTGTAAATTTACATATGAGATTCCCCTGCATGTGGGAACAGGGAATAAAATTTTCTTGTTATTTATCAAAAGATAAAAGATTTCCAGAGCATTGGTGGTGGAAAGGTTGCACTAGTGAAGGGAAGCGTTCTTTTTTTTTTTTTTTTTTGGTTTTTGGGTCACACCCGGCAGCGCTCCTGGCTCCATGCTCAGAAATTGCTCCTGGCAGGCACGGGGGACCATATGGGGCACCGGGATTCAAACCGATGACCTTTTGCATGAAAGGCAAACGCCTTACCTCCATGCTATCTCCCGGGCCCCCATAGTTCTTGGAAGCGTTCTTTTTTATAACTGAAACTCAAAACTACAAACATGGTGCTTAAATAAAGATATTATTTAAAAATAAATAAATGTTGGATTTGGGTAACAATTGGCCTTATATTTCTGACTGGTAAAATTTTGATGTAGTAAACCACAGTTTTTAACTGGTCCCTTCCATTTATTTGTATTTTCTTCCTAACCCATGAAGATATTTTTTATTTGTGAAACTGAACTAGATGTAAATTCTCAAATGTACTTGAATTATTTGTTCCAAAGCCAGAAAACTGATAGTAAACAAATGGAAACTTTATCTATAAGCTACTGTAATATGAAATCATATCAAAGACAGCTTATCCTTTGAAGATGGAAAATACAAGAGTGAGGTGGAATAAGAGATGTGTCTTGTTACTTAGCAGGACTCTATGTACTATTTTGTGAAGGTCACATGCTTAGACCCAAGAGAAAAGGGAGCAAGAAGAGGACTAATTATTTTTTCTGAGATTGTGAATGAAGCTCCTACCTGTCTTTTTCATTCTTTCCTCTTTAGGTGCTAGTTCATTAGTTGGGATGTAACTGGATTTTCTTAGTGAGCACAGAGGCAATTATCAGAGATTTTTTCACTCCTTCCTGTGCTTTGTTATGGAAACCTCTTGACTTCTCTCAGTTTCCTTGTGGCTTATTTCTAGGTCTGCTTGGAACAAGTACCTGCACAGAGGACTGATTTGTGGTTAATTGGTAGCTTCCTGATGTGAGATTTAAATAGGGATATATTTTATTTAATAATATTTTAACGTGGTTTGGAGTGATAGCACAAAGGTAGAACATTTGCCTTGCACACAGCCCAGCCAGGACAGAAGGTGGTTCGAATCCTGTATACCATATGGTTCCCAGAGCCTGCCAGGAGCGATTTCTGAGCATAGAACCAGGAGTAATCCCCAAGAGCTGCCAGGTGTGACTCAAAAAAACAAAAATAAAATAAAATATAAAATAATATTTTCAGGGACCGGAGCAATAGTACAGGTGGTAGTGCATTTGCTTGTGCAGGATTGATCCGTGTTTGTTCCTTGACATCCAGTTGGTTCCCCAGTTGATCCCCTCAAACAATCTTTGAGCACAGAGCAGAAGTAATCTCTGAGCACTGTGGAGTGGTTCCAAAACAAACAAAAATAAGATTTTACTTTGCATATTGAAAATATCTCTTTGACTTGTATAGAACTTTGTACTTTGTTCTATTAAAAAATGTACAGTATCAGGACAGATAGTAAAGCAGGCAAGGTAATTGCCTTGCATGTGACTGATCGAGGTTCGACCCTTTGCAAACAGGAGTTATTTCTGAGTATGGAGCAGGATAAGTCCTGAACACCACCATGTGTGACCACAAAATCAGAAAAGGACATCATCAATATTGTGATATTGATGTGTGAAAAATAGCAAAAATAATGTCTTGGGTGTTCCAGGTGCTTTACATAAATATTAAATTTATTTCTTACAACAACGATATGAACTATATGCTATTATTATTATCTCTGTTTATGGAGGAGGAACATCATAGTTCAAAGTGTTTATTTTATTTTCCATATTTAAAGATAAGACCTATTACTTAGTATAACCAGAACTCTGTCAGATATTTTTTAAAATTGAATTTTATTGATTCATCATTTGTTTACAATATTGCATAATTTCAGAAGTAAATTTTACATGTATGTAATATATACATATATGTTGTGTGTTTGTAATGCTTTATTCAACCACCTCCAACATTCTAGTACCATTTTATTACCAAATCCATTCCTTCCACTTCCACTGTACTGGTAGCCACCATATCTTCAGAGTGAGACACTTCTCTTATTTTACCAGGTTGTTTGCATTGGTTAATTTTTCTTTACATAGGAGTGAAGCCATTTGGCAAAATTTTCAGTTTCTTAGTATAATCACCTCAAGTCTTATCTATGTTGTTACAAAAGGCATTGTCTTTATAATAGCTGAGTATTATTCCCTTAAGATATATGCAAGTTCTTCATCCAATTATTTCCCAGAGGATATGGGTTGGTACTATTTTTGTAGCTCAGATGATTTTGATAAAGTACACTTTATATATATGTATATAATATATACATTATATATAAAAAGTTTTCCTAGCTCTTCTAGTTATTTCACCCATATATATATAAAGTACACTTTATATATATGTATATAATATATACATTATATATAAAAAGTTTTCCTAGCTCTTCTAGTTATTTCACCCATATATTTATATATTGTTGGTGGTATTCTTTATACATGGCATATGATTGTGTCCCTTAGAATTTTTTTTTTGGAGGGTCACACCCGGCAGTGCTCAGGGGTTACTCCTGGCTCCATGCTCAGAAACTGCTCCTGGCAGGCACGGGGGACCATATGGGGCACCGGGATTCGAACTGATGACCTTTTGCCTTACCTCCATGCTATCTCCCTGGCCCCTAGAATTTTTTTAAACTTGAAATTTTCTGAGTTTGTTACCTATACTATATTCATTTAATTTAAAAACTAGTAACTCATGCAAATTGCTTTGTAGCCACATAACGCTGAACCTCTTGACCCCAGTTGCCTATTTGATAAAATAGAAATTATAGTATATACCTAACCTCAATCCACAGGGCTATTTCCAGGATCAAGCATGAATGTATTTTAGAAACACTAGAAGATACCCTTATGCATTATTAGATGCTGATATAGCTAAATGCTCCTAGTATATTCATGTGATATAGAATATAAAGTGAACGTCTTTTGCTTTAGGGATAACTATCATTAGAAAATTTCCTCTTTGACAGATATTAAGGGATTTTAAATTAATTAAGCAAGAGGTGTGTGTGTGTGTGTGTGTGTGTGTGTGTGTGTGTGTGTGT
The DNA here is from genome assembly GCA_004027635.1 of Crocidura indochinensis. Classification (NCBI taxonomy): domain Eukaryota; kingdom Metazoa; phylum Chordata; class Mammalia; order Eulipotyphla; family Soricidae; genus Crocidura; species Crocidura indochinensis. The sequence continues at coordinate 15,420 of PVKC010003471.1, read as the reverse complement.
GTGTGTGTTTTAGTCTTAAAGCCAGGTCTAAAGTCCTTCATTCTTTCAATCATTCCCAGTAAGCAGGCAGTCTCCTTCAAACCTGTCTCAGGTCAACTGAAACAAACTTTCAGTGTGAGTGGACAATATGATGGGTAAATTTCTTTTAGCAAAGCCATGCCTACTCTTGGTTTCTGAGAAGTTGCTTATATGTATGGTCAGTCATGGTAATGAGTTGACAAATGAACTACACTTTTCTTTGTGTAGCCTATACTTCCTTATCAGGAAAAGACTTGGGAGTAGAGAGAAAAGAAACATATTATCTCATGTCTGCTAAGTAAATTGTGAATTGAGCCATTAATTCATGGCTATTTTTGTGTGTAGTTACATCATAGCCAAATAATTTAAAATTTTAACATAAATTATTTTATTTCAAGACCATGTATCACACAGTTGACATAGTTGATCATAATACATTTATTTCCAGGTAACTATGAGCAAAATTCTAAAGAAAGTAAAGGAAAAGTTAACAAAAAGAAAACAAAAGAGTACAACAACGAGAAAAATTATGGAAGTTGTTCTATCCCATAATTAAATCATTAGGTCATTGTATGAAGGTTTAGTAAGCTAAACCTTTGTGCTAGTTGATCATTTTGTTAGTTCTTTTGTTTCTGGTGGCTTCAGATACACATTGTCTTCTGAATTTCAGTGTCCCTATGGGGATGACAGTCATGTGAATGTGGCACATGGTCCAGGAATTCCATTATTATCGGTGGTACTGTGGCCTTTGTGGGGTGTGGATTTGACTGCCAAAGCTTCTAGAATTACAGATTGATGTCGCTACAGAGAGCTGTAGATGGTGGTGAAACAGCATAGGCACTTGGCTAGCCCCCTTCTCTTTAGATTGCCACTTTCAGATGAATGACCAGAAAATAAGTTAAATTTTATGACAAAAATATTTTTCTTTTTTTTAATTTTTATTCAAACAAGTTGATTGCACACATGATTTTGTTTGGGTTTCAGTCATGTAAAGAACACCAGTGCAACATTCCCATCACCAATGTCCCAAATCTCCCTCCTCCCCACCCAACCCCTGCCTGTACTCTAGACAGGCTTTCTATTTTCCTCTTACATTCTCATTATTAGGATATTTCAAAACAGTTATTTCTCTAACTAAACTCATCCCTGTTTGTAGTGAGCTTCATGAAGTGAGCTGTAACTTCCAGCTCTTTTCTCTTTTGTGTCTGAAAATTATTATTGCAAGACTGTCTTTCATTTTTCTTAAAACCCATAGATGAGTGAGGCAATCTGCATCTTTCTCTCTCTCTCTGACTTATTTCACTCAGCATAATAGATTCCATGGACATCCATACTCTGGAAACAGCCAAGATACCCTTCAACAGATGAATGGCTAAAGAAATTGTGGTACATATACACAATGGAATATTATGCAGCTATCAGGAGAGATGAAGTCATGAAAAATATTTTTAGGACTCTGATACCCCAGAGTCCTAAAGGGTACCCCAAGCCAGGGGCGATTTCTAAGCACACAGCGAGGAGTAATCCTTGAGAGTCACCCTCCTCCAAAAAAAAAAAAAAGAAGTTTAAAAGTGGCCAGAAAGATACCACAGTGATAGGGCGTTAGCCTTGCACGCAGAAGGTCGGTGGTTCAAATCCCCGCATCCCATATGGTCCCCCGAGCCTGCCAGGAGAGATTTCTGAGTGTAGAGACAGGAGGAACCCCTGAGCGTTGCCCAGTGTGATCCAAAAACAAACAAACAAACAAAAGAAGTTTAAAAGATGACAAACATGTTTGTAATCATGGTGCTTAAATAAAGATATTATTATTAAAAATAAATTTAAAAGAGACTGGAGCAATAGAACAGTGTACTGCCCCTGCATTTGATTGTCCTGGATTCAATACCCAGCACCCATATGGTCCCAGAGCTCCATCACTCCATAATGCTGATGAACTATTTTCAGGAAAACCATGATAATACTATAATCAAATACCCACACAGATAAACATGTACAGCCAGCCAAGAAAGCTGAGAAAGACCTCCCTACGGAAGTGACTAGTTAGATGACAGTCACTATGTAAAGGAAACAAAGTGACAATAATAATTACTGATTTTTAAAAGAAAGGAGAGCTCATGATACAAAGTTAGGGAGGTTTATAGGTGTCACGCCACATGGTTTTTGAGAAAAGTGATAAAGATTTCAATAAAGTGCACTGGGTAACAATTCAAAGAAATTTATGAAAATAATGAAGAATATTACCAGATTTGAACTTAGAAAAGGGCTGTGTGGACAAATGTGGAGAGACAGTGCAGACAGAGGGCAAAGTTCAGCTTATCATTTGAAGCTGCTTCTTTCTCCCAGTCTGTTCTACCATCCTCACTTATGAGAGAATAGTTGTAATAGTTGTGTCACCATAGATCACAGGTTTTAGGGTCACCTAACACTAACCTTAGATGTCCTTACAAATCACTCCTGTTTTATTTTTTTTTCTTGGTAAAGAAGGACAATGCCTACACAAGAAATGAAAACTTACATTACATCTCAAATCTTTAACTTCTCAGTTACAAAGCACAATTAGCAGTGGGAAGTTGAACTGCATATGCCTTATTGAAGAGGGCACAGCACTAGATCATTTAAAAGAAACGCAGTGGAGGCTTCATTATGCCACTGGGTATGATGTAAAAAATATCTTTTATTATTGATGGACCCTCAAGTGGCTATCCATAATATAGCCTTTATATCAATCATTTAGTTTTATGCAGGTTCACTACACATTTGTCAAATATTAACTGAGGCATTTTTGTTTTATTTATAGATTGAACTACTATTCTTGCAGATTTAGCATCAAGCAATGAAAAAATGTAAGCTTAACACGAACAGTTATTGTAATTAGACAGAGGATCTTTCCAATAGCAGGTGCACTCTATAGAGAGAAATAAGTGTTTCCAAAGGCAATGCATCTGCATAATTAAAAACCACTTCAAACTTGCTGGAAACAAAATTGATTTTAAGTGCCTACTGTGGGTCAGCACAGTGATAACAAACAAGAAACATACACCATTCCTTCAAAACCCCAGACAAAAGTATTTTGCAGGCTGAAGAATTGTATTCATGTGCCTCCTACAATGGTAGAGCCAGGATTCAAAAATTTTTTTTCTTTTTTCATTTTTTTTAATTTTTATTGTGACTGAAGTTCATTACACAGAATTATTTATGGTACATAGTGACAATGAATGAAGTGCATTCCCACCACCAATGTTGTCCTCCTTCCACTCCTGTTCCTAGCATGTCTCCCATATCTCCTTCCTTTCCCCCCCTCCCCCAAGAATACTAGTGTAACTGGTCTCCACTGTACAGCTTGTTGTAGGTTGGGTATCTATTCTGTTTGGTGTTCCAGTCTGGTCATTTTTATTTACACTACATGTTCATATGACTGGTCCTGGTATCATCCTTCCCCCCCTTCAATTTATGAGGCTGGATGATTCAAGTTATGCTATTCTGTTGGAGATAAAAAGGTTAAGGAAAAGAGAAGAAAAAACTTGGTATCAACTACTAAAAAGAAAGAAAAGAAGAAAAGAAAAGAAAAGAAAAAAATCACAGAATAATATCCACAAGAGTGAAAAAAAAGAAAGAGTGGAAGAAAAAAAGAGAAGGAAAATAATATCAAAAACAGACAAAAAACAAAACTAAACAAAACCAGAGAAAGAAATGCTTGAGTGGCAAGGTTTGGTGCTACCCCACGTTTTTTTTTGTTTGTTTGTTTTTGTTTTTGTTTTTTTTTTGTATAGACACAGTAAGTATTGGGGAAGGAAGGAAATTTCAGTGGCCAAATTCAAAATTTTAAGTAACTTTTTTTGTCTATCTAGTACATTTAAGTAACCTGCTTATGTGTGCATTAGTCTGTCCAGGTTGCCATAGCAAAACACTGCAGGCTGTCATAACACATTATCTTCTAATCTTATAGCTGAAATAGTTGCCTTTAAAAATGTAAAAACAGCAAAAAGCTATCTGCATTTTTCTTAGGTCTTAGTCCTTACATGGGATTAGGAGGCTTAAACAACAATCCTTTGACTGAAAATTAAACCAGAATAACAGTAACTGATACTTAAACACTGAAATCAAAATATAAATAATCAGATAGTTCATTACCATGTGGATATAGTCAAAAGATGTATGAATAATAAAAACCAGGTATTTCAGAGTTAAGCATCATTTCTTTGAAGTTAGACATGACTGAAGAAGTTAGAAGTTAAAATTCCTTTAAACAGAAATTTGTCTTGACTGGGTTTGCAAAAATAAGATTTAAAACTCACATCAATAAATAACCCTTGAAATACTTAAAATGATCTGAAACCAACATAAAACTCTCTATTACATGTTAATTAAAAATCAAAATACCTAACATATATATGTATATATATTTCTAAATAAAGTGAGAGATTTTAAAGCTCATAATTAATCTTTCACGATTATCATAAAATTTCCCTAGACATTAACATTGTTTGGTATGCTGCAGACACTTTTATGAGAAAGTTGTCAATAAATGTTTCTTTAATCTCATAATATAAAACCCCAAAAAGTTTCTTGAACAAGTAACACAGTTAGTAGGGAAAATTAAATTCCTTAGCCTTTTTCTGATTTGTCATTTTTGATTTACCATAGCAATTACATGTATTTAAATATAAATGTTGTTAGTTATAGTACACATGTATACACATAATCTATGTCTATGATGAAAAATTCCACATAAAGTCAAATACATATATAATGTATATATATACATATATACATGTACATAAATATACCTACACAAATATGGACACAATCCTTAGGAGAGTGTGGGCCCATGTTTATGCTTTTTACCTATTTTATTCTTTGGTTTGGGGGCCATCCCTGGTGGTGCTCAGGGCTAACTTCTGGCTTAGTACTGAGGGATCACTCCTGGCCTGTGTGGTTTTGCATTCAACTACCCATATCACCTTCTCTCATAGTTCTGTATCAGGCACTGGAGCGCTCTTCACAGTTAGGGCAGGGAACGGGTAAAGACAATGAGAAGAGTGAAGGTTCATCTTGGGAGGTGTTCTCAGAAGATTGATGGTAACGTTTGAGAAGGATGGAAAAATTTAGGCAATGAGTGTTAGTTCCCTCCTTTACGTTTTTGTTTCTGGCAGGCCACCTCTAGGCGCAGGTTTCTATGCAGTTGTAGGAATAATCCCTTTAGATTATTAAAGCGCCCCTATTTAGTTAGAGTCAAGGTTCCAAGGACCAAGACAGGCCTCTTAAAACACAGTCAGATGAGACTGTTTGGCTCTGTGTTTCTGACAGCAGTATGGAAAAATTGCTGTCAAATCTAATGTTTACATTTCCAACCCAAATGCAGAAACTAATGCTAACAATGAAATTGGAATTACTCTGTTTTGGGGCTTATTTGAGTGGTTGGCTTTTCCTAGTCTGTCTTAGGTCAGCCTGTTTCCATCATTAGAACAACTTTAATGTTTCTCAGCCCAGACTCTAGCTGAGTCAGACATGTTTTATTTTTCAATGTGACATGGGGATTATGAAATTGATTCTCATTAAAATGAAGTTAAATCAATTTAAACAAATGAACTGGGAAAAAAATTAAAAACCTAACTCCAGACTTGATGATAACAAGTGGTCATCAGAGGGAAAGAGGAGAGAGGGTAAGAGGAAGGAACAGAGGATTTTCTTCATGGTAAAATGACATTGGAACTCTGGTGCTGAAAGTGGTGAAAATCACACATAAAAATAGCAACTGTCTCCTTGAAACTCCATAATATTGTAAACCAGTAAGTGAGTGAAAAAAAAAAAGAATCCCTTCAAGATAAAATGAAACTAAATTTTATTGAATAATGCTTGTTTTATCAGTAAGCATAATTGAAAATATAAGGGGCTGGGCGGTGGCGCTGGAGATAAGGTGCCTGCGCTAACCTAGGACGGACCACGGTTCGATCCCCCGGTTCCCCATATGGTCCCCGTGCCTGCCAGGAGCGACTTCTGAGTGAATAGCCAGGAGTAACCCCTGAGCATCACTGGGTGTGGCCCAAAAACCAAAAAAAAGAATGAAAATATGAGGGGACAATTTTCTATTTTAATAATTTTTAATTCATATGAATTTGAGCCACTTTCACATTATATATACATTGTTTCTTAAAGAGATACATTTTAAAATAATTAATAAATAATCCAAATATTTATCTCATACTTAAAGGTGTTTCTAATTATTAAATTTAATGAATTAAATTAATTAAAATTCTTTATTCTTGGCTTATTATGGGCTGCAAGTATTCTGTTTTAAATATTTTGCAATTAAGATAGGTGTATGAACATTTCCTATTGTGTAATTTTGTTTGAGAGGTGTTAGCTGCCTTAACATCCATTATTGAAGCAGAAACTAGAAGGAACTGTTTTTAAAGTAATTAGAGCTTTTAATTGCTCAGTGATAAATTGCTTATCATCCGATATAAACTTTTTCAAAACAGGCATGGTCAGAAAATAGTAAAGCTATTTTAGTTTCAATAATATATAAATAGATATTTTAAGAATAAGTTCTGCTAAAAAGAAAGTAGAAGATTTATGAACTTAGGGTTTAGACTGCAATTCTAGAAAGCTAGTATCTTTAAATAATTTTTATTTAATTAAAAAAAGAATCACTGTCATCTCTCTAAGCATTAATGTACTAATTTTTGTGCACTTTTTTATTACAAATGACTAAGATAAATAAAGAAACCCGGTGAATGAGGTAGAATTTTATCAGCATGTATCTTTTTGTAGAAAGTTAATAAAGTTCTGCTACAAAATGTATATATAGAGTGAAGCACAGAGATATGAATGACTTGGCCAATGATATCATTTTTTTTATGGTTTTTGAGTCACACCCGGCAGTGCTCATGGGTTACTCCTGGCTCCATGCTCAGAAATTGCTCCTGGCAGGCATGGGGGACCATATGGGGCACCAGGATTCGAACCGATGACCTTTTGCATGAAAGGCAAACGCCTTACCTCCATGCTATATCCCGGGCCCCCAATGATATGATTTTAGGGGTAATATTTAAAGTGTTGTTAGGCATACTTTTAATGCTTGCATTAGAAATAAAATTATATTTCAAAATCATAAGTATTGTTGAGTTTTGTAATTAGATATTATTTAAGTCTTAACCTGATTAGCAGCAGCATATAAACATAGAAATGAGTTTAAGTTAAATCTGATAGTGATTTAAAAAATGAAATATTAGAGTAAAGCACGAGAGAAAAGTTAAATACTTTCTTGGAAATTTTCCAAATGGCACAGCTTTCTTTTAGAAAATATAAGGTAAGTGGCTGAACCACAAATCTTTTCATAGAGAGGCCTTTGAACATTTAGCCTTATTACATATATTTTATATATGAAATTTTCTTTTATTATATATTTATATACATTTTATTTTCTTCTAGAGATCATTAAACCTTTGGCATGTCTATTTGTCGTGAAATTTTAATTTTTCATATACCTATATACTAGCGTATAAGCCAAACCAAGTATAAGCCGACCTTCATAATCTTACCCTAAAAACTGGGAAAACAGTAATTTGAGAATAAGCTGAGATGGAAAATACAGCAGCCACTGGTAAATTTCAAAAATAAAAATATATACCCAAAACAATTGCAATTGAGGAATCGGTAGGTTAAATGTTTTTTCAATATTTATTGCTAAATAGAACTGTAAACTAGCAACAATAACTTTAAAGCTTTAAATAAAGTGCAGAAAACCGGAGCTTAACAGGTAATCACAAAGGTTTAAATCCTTCAAAACTGGATTCCTCGTCTTCATCATCTGTATGTCCAAATAGAGCTTCATTTGTATCTGATGTGAGGGTATCAGCATAGACATTATCATCATCACTGAGTCCGCAGATATTATCATTACTGTTGTTGGTTTCATACAAAGCACAGAATATTGTGGGTTAAATAGTTCAGTAACATGCAGTTTATTTCAGCTGCCTACCTCTTCAGCTCAGCCCCAACTTGTGGACTGAGCTGAAGAACTGACCCCTCCAGCAGACGGCAGAACACGACTGAAGACTAAGTGCATTTGATTCAGTGCAAATAACCTGTATGACCCTAGTATAAGCCGAGTTCAGATATTTGGGGGCACACATTTTGTGCCAGAAAACCTTGGGTTAAACTCAAGTTTTTAGGCATACATATACTTTGTTTTCTTATATATGTGGAATTTTTAAAACAGAAAAGACTGTATTACTCCTTTGATTTTTAGTGAGGAAAAAGTTTGCACATAGCCACATAGTCTAAAACAAGGGTCTCAAACTCACGGCCCGCGGGCTGTGTGCAGCCCTCCTTACAACATTTGTGGCCCACGGTCGGCCTTCAAATATTGCAGCATTCGCGATTATTCGCTTACCGAATAATCACAATAAAAATCGCATTAGGAAGAAAAAAATCGTATTAAACATTCGCATACCCCAAGCAATTCCGTTCGGGGTATGCAAATATTTAATGTGATTTTTTGAGATTTTTTTTCTTACTAATGCGATTTTTTATTGCAAATATTCGGTAAGCAAATAATCGCAAATACTTTGCGCTTAGCACAAACGTCATTTCTGCTGCTCCTGCCCGCTGTCCCTTGCATTATCAGAGGCCAAAGGAAGAGAAGTTTATTACAGAATTAGATTTTGTCATACCTTCATCATGACTTCATCAAAGCCTGCAGTGAAGAGAAAGATTGATGACGAGCACAGACAATTTCGGGAAAAGTGGGAGACGTAGTATTTCTTTGTTGAGCACAGGGGCATCCCCACATGTCTTATTTGCTCAGAGAAAGTTGCAGTGCACAAGGAATACAACTTGAAACGCCATTATTCAACTAAACATGTTAAGGAATGTGCAAAATATCAAGGAAATGAGAGAGACAAGTGGGTTGCCAGTCTTAAAGCATGTCTAATGAGGCAACAAGATTTCTTCAAGAAAGCAACCAAAGAGAATGTTACATCAGTCAAAGCTAGTTACATGGTTAGTGAGATGATTGCTAGGGCGGGGAAACCATTCACAGAAGGAGATCTGTTAAAAATGCATGTTACAGGCTTCAAATATCATATGTCTGGAAAAGAAATGTCAGTTTAGCAAAATCAGCCTTTCTGCCAACACTGTGGCAGAGCGCATTTCTGACATGTCAAGTGACATTTATCATCAACTGTGTGAGAAAGCCAAATGTTTTGATGCATACTCAGTTGCTCTTGATGAGGGCACAGATATAACAGACACTGCGCAGCTCACAATTTATGTCCATGGTGTTAATTGCAATTTTGAATTGACAGAGGAGCTACTCACAATAATTCCAATGCATGGCCAGACCACCGCTAATGAGATATTTCGGCATCTGTGTGATGCCATTGAGAATGCAGGTTTGCCATGGAAGAAGTTTGTTGGAATAATAACTGATGGAGCACCATCAATGACAGGGAGGAAAAATGGACTGGTGGCACCTGTTCAAAAAACTTGAAGAGGAGGGTGTAGAGAAGGCCATTGCTCTTCACTGCATTATCCATCAGCAGGCCCTTTGCAGTAAATGCCTGCCTTGTGACAATGTGATGTCTGTTGTTGTGAAATGCATCAACCAAATCAGATCCAGGGGCTTAAAGCACAGGAGGTTCCATGCTTTCTTAGTGGAAATGGAGTCAGAATATGGAGATGTGCTCTATTTCACTGAGATAAGTTGGCTCAGCAGGGGAAATGCCCTGGAAAGATTTTTGAATTAAGAGAAGTGAAAGCCTTCATGGAGAAGGATGGGAATGCTGTTTCTGAGTTGAGTGATCACAAATGGCTGATGAACTTAGCTTTTCTTGTTGACATCACACATAAGCTGAATGTACTAAACAAGATGTTACAAGGCCTGGGGCAGCTTATCAGTGCTGCCTATGACAACGTGAGAGCATTCGCCACAAAACTTGTGTTATGGAAATCCCAGCTCTCTCAGACAAACCTTTGCCATTTCCCAGCATGCAAGAAACTTGTGGATGCAGGCATACCATTCAGGTGAGAAATATGTTGATGCTATTTTTAAGCTAGAGAAGGAATTTGATCACAGATTTGCAGACTTCAAAAAGCACAGAGCCACTGTACAAATTTTTGTGGACCCCTTTTCCTTTGATGTGCTAGATGCTCCTCCTGAGCTTCAAATGGAGCTCATTGACCTGCAATACAACTCTGATCTCAAAGCCAACTTCAGGGAGATTAATGGAAAAGCAGACATGCATGGGCAATTTTTGAGAGAGTTGCCCCCCAGCTTCTCTGAGCTTTCCTGAATGTTCAAGAGCACCATGTGCTTTTTTGGGAGAACACATTTGTGTGAAAAGTTATTCTCCACATTGAACTTCAATAAGTCAAAGTACAGGTCTAGACTTAATGATGATCATCTTCAAGCCATACTGAGGGTCTCAACTGCTTCCTTTCTAAAGTCAAATGTGGTTCAGATTTGTGAGAAGAAGCACTGTAAAGTCTCTGGCAGCAAGAAAAAGGCAAAAGATGCCATGTTCAGAAGAATTGTTCATGATCTTCACTCAATGTTCTATTCATATTCAGAAAAATAACTAAAACTGTTAATAATGATGTTTGAGGAGTTTTTTGGTGAAATCCCTTATGCGGCCCTGCCTCACCCCAATTTTGCCTCCTGCAGCCCCCAGGTAAATTGAGTTTGAGACTCCTGGTCTAAAATATTCAAAGCTAGTTGTAAAGTCTAAGTCTTTGCTATAGTTGGCTTTTATTATCTTTTACCTGATGCTCCAGATGTTGTGGCTATAATTATAACTAAGAGGGAGCTCCTATTCTGTCTGAAAAAAATGCCTATTTCTTTCTTTTTCTGGCTGAAATAACCCTTGGTGTTTGATCTGTTGCTATGTATTATAGGTTTATTATTACTTTTGCAATTTTAGAGAACCGGTTTTATGATACTGTTCATCACAAACACCTGTATGCAGACCTCAGGTGCACCATGTAAATGAGGTCCCAGCAGAGATAAGTTAGAGGGAGGAAAGCAGTCTGGAAAAAAACAGACTTACTTAGTAAAGTCGTGAATTCTTCTGGAATTTAATACAGATGTGTGCTGATGGATTACAGTGATCCTCAAACTACGGCCTGCAGGCCACATACTGTATTTGTTCCCATTTTGTTTCTTCACTTCAAAATAAGATATATGCACTGTGCATAGGAATTTGTTCATAGTTTCTGTTTTTACTATAGTCCTGCTTCCAATGATCTGAGGGACAGTGAACTGGCCCCTGTTTAAAAAGTTTGAGGACCCCTGGATTAGAAGAAGGAATAAGCTAGGGAAAAGTCAGACATGTTACTTCAATTTTATTCTATGAATAAAGAGCAATCTAAGAGGGTTGAACTAGGTGATTTCTAGAGTCTTGGCAATTATGAATACCTTGGTATTATGAATATCTTTATTTACCTATCTGCTTGCTGGTACATATCATTTCAAGTATCTTCTGTCTTCATCACTGAAAATATAAAAATATGACTCTGCTGCTTCTTCCACCTTAGAAATAATCTGGACCTCTAATTCAAGTGAGCAGGAATTACACTGACTGAAAGGAAAATAAATATGTATATATATGTATATTGTATATATATATATATATATATATATATATATATATATATATATATATGAAAAGAGTGAAGTAGTGGAGGAAAAGGAAATAAGTCCTTTTCAAGGAATAATTATTTCCTGTTCCCAGTTGAGTAAATCTGTGACCTTGAAAATAAAGAATGATCATCTCTCAAAAGTACTGTATTGCCAGGACTAGTTCTAAGTTTGAAATAATGAAATACAATGGAATATATTGGTTAATAATGAGCATTTGAATCAACTAAAAAAACAGATGAGCTGGTCCCCAAGAATGCTGTCAGATTGGCCAAAGAAAAGTAACTTTGGACAGAGTTTGTTTTTCTTGTAGAGAGCGCAGTGATTTTTCAAGAACACAGTTTAAAAAAAAAAAGATGTCACATGTAGGTGAAGTTCAACATAAATTGTCAGTGTCCATAATATGTAGTCATAATTAGTTAAACTTTCTAGGGTGTGAAAAATCTAAATAAATTTATTCTAGAAAAAATTTTCTCTGGAAAAGAAGCAGTTTGGGAAGTTGAAACAAGATAAGCTTGATCTGTCTCATACTTACTGCTGACAAACTGCCTTTTCCCACTGTCTATTTGAAATGGTGAACCCAGAGTTTTTAATAGCCCAATAAGAAGTGAGTAAAGGACATTAGTCATTATATTTTATAGTCTCTGTTTTATAAAGGAGTATGGCAATAAAGTTTTAGTTCAGACTGCTGTACAAAAAAACTGGCTTAAAAAACAAGAGAAATTTCTTTCATTTTTGGAAACTGTAAGTTCAAGATATAGTAAATTCTGTGCCTGATGAGAGCCTACATGAGCAAAAAGAAAACTAAAAGATTCTGTGGGGTCTTCTTGAAGGCACTAATGCTTTGAAAGGTCTTACATCTGAATACCATCACTATTGAATATTAGATTTGAACATGATTTTGGGGGGAATATTTTCAGTTTATTGCAAGTAGTCCATAAATATTGGGGTTCTCAAGGCAAACATTTGCAATAAGAGAGTAGTATATCATCCTCCTTTACAGATAGAGGGATTGAGGCTTAGACTCATTTCACTCAACTGAAACAATTGTTCAGCTCACTAACTTGTACTGGAGATGTACAGGTTATTATACTGTTAGATGGACTGGAAAGACTGAGGAGAGTCCTTCTCAAGTTTTTTTTTTTTTTCCTGAGTTTCTATCTCTCCTCCTCTGTCATGCTGTGCTAAGCACCTTGTTTTTCAACCTCTTGGGCCCTTCCCCTTCTGCCCAGGACTCAGGCATCTTCCCAGAGACCCTGATTACTCTGATCATAGATCAGTTCCTCTGTTTAAAGACAACTTTAAAAAGGGTGGAGCAGCCTCAAACCCAGAGACATAGAATTTGCTTGATTCTTGTGGTAGATATCTGGGAAATGGAGCCCTTGGCACTAGAACACAAACAAAACCTGTGTTTGAGTTCCCAAGTTTAGACTTTATCTGAACTATTGCTTTATTTTCCAACTGTTGACTGATATTTAATGATCTCTTTCTGCTAAGTTCCTGGTAACACTTACTCAATATAGGCATAAATTTTTGAAAAGCAAAAATCATGCCAGTGGTCTATCTTAGCAACCTAACAGTCTTGTCTCCTTCATGGGAGCTAAACAGAGTATAAATTTTTTTTTTGGTTTTTGGGTCACAACTGGCAGTGCTAAGGGGTTACTCCTGGCTCCATGCTCAGAAATTGCTCCTGGCAGGCACGGGGGACCATATGGGGCATCGGGATTCGAACCGATGACCTTTTGCATGAAAGACAAACGCCTTACTTCCATGCTATCTCCCGGGCCCCAGAGTATAAATTTTTATAAATAAATGTCTATAATATACATGTGTGCATTTTGAATATTCATGCATTAATGTGTTTATATGTAGACATGTTGATATATGCAGTGCACATGTGAGATTTGCTTAATATCATGTCTTACAGTTATTTATTTATGGAAGTTAAGTCTTCCATAACTTAACACATCAGAAAAATAGTTTAATTTGCAAGAGTTGAGAATATAAACTTTTTATTCCTAATGAATTCACCTGGGATCTTGGGTAATTGTTCTACATTAACATTAGTTGAATGCACAATATTCAGTTACCTTGTAGAATGTTGCTTTGTTCAAATGAAGGTTTTGTTTTTTTGATTATTCAAAAGATCCTGTTTAATTACTAGAGCTAATCACCGTAAACCACTTTCAAACAGATTTTACAGAGAGAATTCCAGAATTAGACTAGTTGGCCTCAGACCCTAAACTGAAATAGAAAGACCTCAGCTCTCCTGAAGTGTATTGTGAAATGCGTCCATAAGGTCTGACTCTGTGACACTCCTGGATTATTCATTCAGAAGAAATGTTGTATTCATTTGGGCTCCGTTTGGATTAAAAATTATATATGTGTGTATGTATTATGCATCTATCTCACTATGGCGCTTAGAAGATCCCTTTGCCTTCCAAGTTATTTTACCTTGTTTACCTATCACCCCACATTTTGGGGAAGATTCCTTTAAATTTGTAGGCTGGATTTAATTATTCTATTCCAAAGGTTACACAGAACACATTGAAATAAGTACAGAGCATTGAGCATCAAAGAAAGACTAATAAACTCCAGCAGGCTCCCTGAATGGATGGAAATGTATGTGGGATAGCTTGGAGCAGGTAGTGAATCCGAATAAATCCTTATCTGTAGTAAAGTGCATTTTATTACAATAATAAAGTGTATGGAAATACCTACGTGCCTTTCTGCTTCTACTTCTCATTAGGCCTACCATTTGGAGTCAACTATACCTTGTTTTTTTTTAAGGAGCTGCATTTTTCTTTCCCCTTCTTTCCTGATGTCTGCAGTAGCCCTTTTTTGATTTGCCTTTGTTCTGGCAATAGGTCAACTGGCTCTCATGGTCCTTAACATTTAGAGTAAATACTTCCAACAGTTGTAGCTGGAAGAGATCCAAATCAATTCAAAACGTTTGCATCCATTCTATGTTTAAGGCACTATGTATTTTAAGTAGCTTTCTGTTGATCAGACAGACCAACTTTTTTTTTTTTTTTACTTTTTGGGTCACACCTGGCAGCGCTCAGGGGTTACTCCTGGCTCTACACTCAGAAATCACTCCTGGCAAACTCAGGGGACCATATAGGATGCCTGGATGCAAACCAACGTCCTTCTGCATGCAAAGCAAAAGTCCTACATCCATGCTATCTCTCAGGTCCTCAGACCAACTTTTAATTTTTTAAAAATGACTCAAAATAAATGGTGTCTGAAGAACTAATGAAAAAATCAGACATGTTTTTAATATACTAGGACATTTACTACTCACAACATATCATCCTCAGCCCCAGATAAAAAAATATCTTTATGCTCAAATACTATACTGTCAGATTACATGGGCATGAGGTGATATGATGGTTAAACAACACACATTAAAGGATTCAAATCCCAGATTTCCCACTTGTTAGTACTATAATATTGGTTAAGTAAAAGAATATATCTGTGTCTCAGTCTGATTTTCTTGAGGATTAAATCAATTATTTTTCTGAGGATAAAATGGCTTACACTTTGCAAAATGCTTAGAACTATGCCTGGATCAAGACATGTACTACATGTCTTTGATTGAATAATTCTTTAAATATTGAGATTGTTGGAGCCGGAGTGATGGAGCTAGAGGTAAGGCATCTGCTTTGTAAGCACTAGCTTAGAACAAATGGTGGTTAGATCCCCCGGTGTCCCATATGGTCCCCTCAAGCCAGAAGCAATTTCTGAGCACATAGTCAGGA
>PVKC010003470.1:0-30019 GCA_004027635.1 Crocidura indochinensis | reverse complement strand
AAGCTTACTTATTAAGTGAGTCATGTAAGTAATGAGTAAATAAAGTCAAGGATGACTCCAAGAATTTGGCCTGGGAATTTGGAAGATTGGGCTATAATGTACTGATGAGAAATATGATGGGTGGAGATGAATATTTGAGGAGCTCCAGTCTATAAATAGAGGCATAGAAAATATTTGATATATTGACACGTTTAGCTAGTCAGAGAATGGGGATTCTTGGTGTATACAAATACAATTCTGGGCTTAGCTAAGCGTGTTTAGTCAAAATCCTGTTGCCCTGAATACTAAGGAGTGTCCTAAAGGGACTCTGACCTAATAGAAAAATCTTGAATACTTCACAGTATAATAAGTACATTCCTTGTATTTAAAAAAAAGTTTTATTTATTTATTAATTCATTGATTGATTGGTTTCTGGGTCACACACAGAGGCTCTCAGAGTTCACTCCTGGATCTGCACTCAGAAATCACCACTGGCAGGCTGGGGGACCATATGGAGTGCCAGGAATCAAACCAGGTCCTTCCTCTATCGGCTGCATGCAAGGCAAAAGCCCCATTGCTGTGCTCTCTCTCTGGCACCTGTATTTAATTCTTGGTCTAAAATTTGTAGGAAGCAAGCATGTTGTAATTTAAAAACTAAAAAGTATTTAGGCCTATATAGAGTATTACTTTGGTATTCATCCTGATAGTACATTTCCCTATAAAACAGAGGACACTAAAGAAAAAAAACCATAAGTGTGTAACATAAACTATTGGTAGAAATGGAATTTAGTCACAAGATAATGTGAAATAAACCCTTGAGTAATCCATTGTGAATGATTTTTTTATAATCTTGTGTTTTTATGTGAGTTAGTTACTTAGTTATGGGCAAGTAGTAAGACATGAATCCATGTACTAATTTGATGTGATTGTTCCTGTTTCAAGAAAAAAAAAATCTCTGCACTACTTTGAGTTTGTATTTTTACTAGAAAAGAGTTGTGGAATGAAAGTATTAAGAGAACAAAAAAGAAAGCTCATTTCTCTTCTTAAGTTTAAGATATTAAAACATCACATAACAGAATGTTAAATAAAAGAAAAGATTCAAGACAATTCTATTTATGCTTAAATACACAAATAGAAATAAAAAATAAAATCTGTCCAGGTAATGGGTATTTGGATATAATTACATATTGAAAATGAATCTTCAGTTTTTGTGGATAGAAAGGAAATACACAATAAAGCTTAAAAATATGACAGTTTAACTAGTTGAGTTCTAATAAATTTAAATGCAAATACTTGGACAGTTTTTAGGGAGAAGATGGGAGGGAGCAGTAGCCCTTCGAAGGTTAAAATGATGAGACTGAGTTGGCATCCTTGAATTGTAGAATCCAGCTTGTTGAAGAGGAATTGGACCAGGCTCAAGAATGCCTGGCGACTGCCCTGCAAAGGCTGGAGGAAGCTGAGAAAGCAGCTGATGAGAGTGAAAGAGAGATGAAGATCATTGAGAACTGGGTCTTAAAAGATAAAGGAAAAAAATGCAACTTAAGGAAATCAACTAGGTCCCGTGGGACCTAGTTATTCGAGGAGTCGAGGGGAACCACACCTGAAAAGGAATGGGCGAGAAAGAAGGAGCTCAAGCAAATGGTTGTCAAGGTCTTCTTTATTGCAGAAAAAAAAGAAAAAAGAAAAAAAAAGGCTTTTTAAAGACAGGTTTTATTTAAAGGGAGGGATGTGGGCAAACAGGAACAAGCAGATATCCAGACATACCTTATGGTCAATCTTTATGAACCAGAAAAGGTGCATATTTGCCAATTTTAACTAGGAATATCCAAAACCTACAGATGTCAACATACTTCCTGGAATACAGCCAACTGTGACAGTTGCTCATTTCTTAGAGTCCAAATTCTGGTAAACAGCCAATGTCACAGGTCATGTACTCAGGCTGATGGTGGGGAATATATAAGCAGCTATTTTATATTGCCTAGCTCCTGACATGTCCCCCTCCCCTTTTTTTTGTTTTTGGGCCACACCCGGTGACGCTCAGGGGTTACTCCTGGCTATTCGCTCAGAAGTCGCTCCTGGCAGGCACGGGGGACCATATGGGGAACCGGGGGATCGAACCGCGGTCCGTCCTAGGTTAGTGCAGGCAAGGCAGGCACCTTACCTCCAGCGCCACCGACCGGCCCCCACATGTCCCCTTTTTTAATATAATTAAACAAAGTGGCTGGTAGGTGGAGGGCCTGTCTTAGGCTATGCAGTGGGCCTCCAATTCCAGCACCCCTGTATATTTTGGCAGCTTGGGGAGCACACAAGAGTAGAGTCTTGCTTAAGTGCATATAGGCTAGAGAGCCCTACCCTTAGCGATGCCTGGGTGGAAAGATGAATTTCGTTCTGCCCAATTGACACAAAGTGCCCGAGAATTTTACATCTTCAGTCATACCAATGACAAATGGCGGCCCTAAGAAGGGACTTATACCGTGACCTGGCTGACGAAGTGTTTTTCTTGGACACAAAGAAAGAGAAAGGGATGTGCACCTGGAGCTTGGCACCGCACTAATCCCGTCATGGGCAACTCCACCGCTTTGTGAAAGTAAAGGGCTTGCTACCCTTGGCCAGCTTAGCAAATTGTAGGCCTTTTTCAGGCTTTGGAGTGTTACTGAATTCCAGTTCCTGGGGGTCAGAGAGGCTTAGGCAATGGTAATGAACTGCCACTGTTCCTTTAGTAGCTGAGTCAACCTGTGTTTTAATAAACTCAGTTAATTTTTGAAAGCCCATGGGCCAAAAGAAATGAGCAACAACAAACCAATAAATGGTCTTAGCACGCTGGGCAATAATGTGGACAGCCATGGAGAAGTAGAAAACCAATTTTGATACCATGACTCACTCTGTTCTCTCTTTCTTTTTCTTTCCTCCAGGCTTTGTTCCACTCGTCTAATTCTATCATCTACTAAGCCTAACTTATCTTTAAAGAAGAAGCATTCCTTCTTAAGGACAGCACAGAGTCCTCATTCTTGGAGAAAAACAAAATAAAGACCTCTTCGATTTTGTAGAACAACCTCTGCGAGAGAGGCCACAATCTCTTTTAAATATTTTAGACCTTGTTGGAGCTCCCTAATATCTTTATCCACAGCTATGGAAAGTTGATTGTATTGCTGATTGGAAAAAAAAGAGGCAATGCCCGTTCCTGCTCCTGCAGCGCCCAATCCCAAAATAACAGCAAGTGTAATAGCAATAATGGGTTCTCTTTTGTGGCGGGGCATAACAGTGCCACGTTCCCAAAAACTCAGCAACTCTTCTGCTGGGTAAATGATCAATCTGGGCAATAATAGCAAAACACAATAGTCATTATTTTGAAGGAAAGATTCAGTTACAATATGAGGTGTAAGACCAAAGGAACAAGCTAAATAAGTTGAATTGAGAGCTTGTACATATTGGGTAGAAACATTTACAACAACTGTATAATTACAAACAGGAACTAATAGGGCAGGGATAAGCATACCAGGTCCCAAAAGACACATTCCAGTCCCTGAAACTTGACCCAAGGTAATACCTTGATGGGGCTCTGCTCCCAAACGCAATTTATTGGCGTTGTTGGTACACATAGGGCTGCCAAAAGTGGCAATTCCTTCAATAAAAAGGTGGTTGAGCAGAATGACAAACCCAGCATTCTTCATAAGCAGGACCATTGAGTGTCTTAACAGAAGCATTTACCATATTAATAATTAGCTGGGACGATGGTACGGGGCCTGCTGGGATGGTGGGTTGGAAGAGGGTATAGGGCAATGATGTTAAAGTATAGGAATTTATAGGCTTGCGTGTGGGTGGAGCCAAACTTGTGGATGTAGCAATTTATTGGGTCCCAAAGCCACTACTGTAGACTGTGGAACTTCTTTAAGAAGTTGGATTTTAAAAATAAGACCAGGGTCAGTGCCAGAAGCATAAAGGCGGAGGCCCCATTCGGCACCTCTAGAGTTAATCCAATCATATTTTTGCCAGGTTCTGTGGATGAAATTAACAAGGGGTTACACCACCCTTTAAGGGATGATTTTTGGACGCATTGATTATTAAGGAGCATATTTTTGCTGTTAACATATACCTTTTTGTGGTTTAAATTTTCTTTGTACTGTAATAAGATCCCAACTGGAGGATGGATTCCAGTATGTGTCTCCAGTGGTTTCAGAGCCCCAGGCAGCACAAAAATATTTGTTGATATAGCCACAAGTGTAACCCAATTCTCTTTTTTTTTTTTTTTGGTGGCTACCGGGGCAGACATAGATGCCATTTACATCTAATGCCAAGGTTGCCCTTCTAATATCAGAACTACAGCCAGAGTCAGTACTTTTATCCCCGGTATCAATAGCCTATTGCTGCGGTAGAAAAATATTGGGCGTGCTCCAGTCACTATTGGCGCCCAGGGCCAATTTACAAATATCCACCTCTAAAGTGGGCCATGGGATGGAAAAAGAAACTGTGGAGGGGGTGTTGGTGATGTCTCCAGCTTCGTTGATGATGAGCCAGGTATAGTAGTGTATTTGATAGATGTTTCTTTTCGGACAGCTGGAGCCAGAACAGCAAAGGCCGGGATCAGAAGGAGACACATGAACCGCATTTTATTTTTCTTCTATTCTGGAAATAAGCACAATTAAACCGGTTTCTCAGGGATATCCCTGGGAGGGTTAAGGTTTTATTCATCTTTCTGGCAGCCACCCAGCTTTGGCTGCTTAAGAGTCATATACACATGCGTGTCCTTTTCCCCAAATAAGGACAGGGTCAGGCCCCTGCCATTTTTTTTTTTTTTTTTTTTTGGTTTTTTGGGTCACTCCCGGCAGTTCTCGGGGGTTACTCCTGGCTCCATGCTCAGAAATTGCTCCTGGCAGGCACGGGGGACCATATGGGGCACTGGGATTCGAACCGATGACCTTATGCATGAATGGCAAACGCTGGGCCATTTTTTAGAGAGGGGATCTCGCCACAGGGCTTGGGCATAATTATTTGCTATGGATGGATGCCAAAGGCGATCCACTGCTGTTTTGCCTTGTCATCACAGATAAGAAAATTAAGGACAAATAATGCATGATTTAGAAGCATCTTTGCATTGCCCTTTTTAGCATAGAGCCTTTCCTCATTAAAACATAGCTTAAATATTATATTTTTTAATGTTTGATGAGCTCTTTCAACAATTCCTTGACATTGGGGGTTATAGGAAATTCCTGTGATATGCTTAATGCCCATTTGGGAACAAAATTGTTTAAATTTAATACTGGTGTAACCAGGGCCATTATCAGTTTTAATTACTTTGGGCTGAGGAATAATGGACAAACAGTGCAAAACATGACCAATTACTTGTCGTGAGGCTTCTCCTGTTTGTAAGAAAACACATATAAAACCACTAAAGGTATCTATAGAAACATGAATATATTTTAACTTTCCAAAATAATTATGGTGGGTAATATCCATTTGCCATAGTTCTCCAGGAACAGGACCGCGGGGATTAACTCCCAAATGAGGTTTGGGCAGGAGAGAGAAGAAATTTTTGCACTCATGAACAATTTTTCTGGATTGTTCTTTGGTTATATTATATTTGATCTTTAATGTATGAGCATTAAGATAATGTAATTTGTGAGCCTGCTGTGCAGCTGGGTGCAAGGGGGTGGAGAGAAGCAGTCTTTTAGATCTATAACTAACTTTAAAATGTTCTATTGCTGAAAAAGTTTGTGTGGCTTGATCCACCAAGCTATTTCCTTAGACCAAGGGTCCTGGCAAGGATGAGTGTGTCCTAATGTGGGAAATAAAAAATTGAAACTCACAGGCTAAAATTAATTGTTGCAACTGATAAAACAGAGGAGAGGTGTTTGTGCTGGGTTTAATATAAGGAACCATCTAAAAAGTGGAACAGAAACTGCTATGTAAGAGCTATCTGTATAGAGGCTGATTTTTTTTTTTTTTTTTTGGGCCCACACCCAGTGACGCTCAGGGGTTACTCCTGGCTATTTGCTCAGAAGTTGCTCCTGGCAGGCACGGGGGACCATATGGGAACCGGGGGATCGAACCGCGGTCCGGTCCGTCCTAAGGCAGGCACCTTATCTCCAGCGCCACCACCCGGCCCGAGGCTGATTTTTTTATACAACAAATACATGGATAAGAGCTGACAATTCTACAATCTGGGCTGACTTATATTCAGTTTTAAACTTAAACACCTTACCATTAATACTATAAGCTGCTATTCCAGTTGAAGACCCAGTAGTGAAAACCAGGGCAGCATGGGTAATGGGTGAACTTTGGTAATTTTAGGGAATATAACTGGGGTTTTATAAAGAAACTGAATTAACTTTTCAGGGGGCTTATAATTATCTATTTTTCCTGAGAAAAGAGAATAAAAAATGGCCCAATCATCACTATGTTGGACTAGCCACTGTAACTGGGAGGCATTGTACGGAACAACAACAATAGTAGGATATATACCGAAAAGCTAAACAGCCTGCTCACAATCTTGTTAGGCAAGAAGAGCCACAAGCTGGGGATAGGTAGGCAAAATTTTTACAGGAGAAGCAGGCAAATGAACCCAGAATAGAGGGGTATGTTGCCAAAGAAGGCCTGTAGGTGTGAAGGGAGTAGGAAATATTAAAAGATATATTGGCTGATAAGGTGAAAAATATCCCACATTTCGTTGGGCAGTAGCTTGATTAACTTTTTGTAATGCCTGTTGGGCCTCAGAGTTGATGTGTCTCGGAGAGGAGGGATTGGCACCCCCTTTTAATATATAAAATAATGGTTTTAACTCCCCCGTGGTTAATTTTAAATATGGGCATAGCCAGTTTATATCTCCCAGCAGCCGTTGGAAATTAGTAAGAGTTTGTAAAGAACTTGTTCTAATTTGAACCTTTTGAAACAGAATTCTATTAGGGTGCAATTCAAAACCTAGAAATAATTGTGGGGGTGCATTTGAACTTTTTCAGGGAAAATTTGAACCTTTGCTTTTGTAAGGCCGAAGTAAGATTTTGGCCAGCCCGATGTAATGCAAGTTCATTAGGTCCGGCAAGGAGAAAATCATTCTTATAGTGTATGATGTAAAGTTTGGGATACTGCAGGCGGAAAGGGTTAATGGTTTGGGCCACAAATTTTTACAAAGGATTGGGCTATTTGTCACACCTTGGCACCTTGGGGCAAGACTTTCCATTGAAAGCTAGGTGAGGGCCCTATATAATTAACAATGGGAAGGCTAAAAAGAAAATCTTTTACAAACCAGCTGGGTGCAAGGGGGTGGAGAGAAGCAGTCTTTTAGATCTATAACTAACTTTAAAAAAATTTTGGGAATGGCCACCACCGGGGAGGGGAGGCCTGGTTGCAGGACCCCCATAGGGCTCACGGTTTTGTTAACTGCTCTTTTTTTTGGGGGGGGGGGGCGCACACCCAGTGATGCTCAGGGGTTACTCCTGGCTATGCACTCAGAAGTCCCTCCTGGCTTGTTAACTGATCTTAAATCATGTAACAAACGCCATTTTCCAGATTTCTTTTGAATTACAAAAATTGGGATATTCCAGGGGGAGGTGAAAAATTCAATGTGTCCTGTGGCAAGTTGCTCCTGTACCAGCTCGATAGACACAATCTATTAGAGGGAAGAAGCCATTGGTTTACCCATACAGGGGCATCGTTAATCCATGAAATTTGGTCTGCCTGGTGTACAGGCGGAACAATGGCCCTTATGAAAAATGGCCTTTAGATCTTAGGCCAGCAGGGTTTATTTTTGGTGTAGGGATGATGGGCTCAACTTTACCTTGCCCATTTTTTCCCAGTTCCTGGTTGGGCAAATAGCTTTGTGACAGCATCTGCTGAGTGATGACCTCACTGGGGCTGCACATGATAACATTCATTTGAGACAGGATGTCTCTGCCCCATAAATTTACTGGAAGGCCAAGCACTACATAAGGCTGAACTATGCCTGTATTTCCTTCTTGGTCTTCCCATATTAGGATTTTAGAACTTTGCAGAGTATTTTGTGATGGCCTACTCCCTGCAGATGGGTAAAGGAAGGCTACATGGGCCAAGAAGCAGGCCAGGCCTGTTGAGATATGACCATGGAGTCTACTCCAGAGTCTAAAATGCCCTAAAACTCCTTACTGTCAAGTTTGAGGGTGAGCATGGGGTGGCCTTTGGTGGTCATTTGAACCCAGTAGATATCAGAAGAACTAGGCTGAGAAGACCTTTGCTGTTGGTCGAATGCTGGCTGGGTAGTATCTAAGGGCAAAAATAGCGCTTGAGCAAGGCGCTGTCCTTGTAAAATGGAAACTGGTCCAAAGGGAGCACTTGCTAATATTTTTATTTCTCCTCTATAGTCGTTGTCCATGAGGGACGAAGCAACAATAAGTCCTTTAATGGTGGCTGAGGCTCTCCCAAGAATGAAATAAAAGGTATTGGGCGCAGGTGGTAGGAAGATACCAGTGGAAATAATTTGAACACCGCACTCAGGGGTTAATATTGAGCTGGCAGCAGCACACAGGTCCTGTGCTTCTTGGGGAAGGCACAACTGAGTGAGAATTTATCTGCTGCTGGCTGTTCCCCCAGGCTAGCAGGAAGGAGGCAGAAAGGGGGGTCGGGGCTGGCCCCTCGACCTGTTTCCCCGAAGGGGAGGTAATGGGTTGCCAGAAATATCAGTTTGGGATCTGCAGGCATTTGCCCAATGTTTGCCTCGCCTGCATCGTGGACAGACTGAAGAAGGCAAGGAGGGTCGCCCTGATGCGGGAACTGGGTTGACGGGACGCACAGGGCACTGCCGGGCAAAATGACCTTTGTTACCACACTTAAAGCACATCTTGGTCCCAGTATGTTGCATAGGAGCCCTGAAGGCAAAATGAAGAGCCTGAGCAAGTTGATAGGCTAAGGAGTCTGCGCCATTACACATCCGAATCATATCATTTAAGGTTTTCTTTTGAAACTTGCCTCTTAAGATGGCACGGCAGGTGGAATTAGCATTCTCATAGGCCAATTGTTTAATGAATTTATTCTCGGTATCCTCTCCTAAAGTTCTTTCAGCTGCCTCTAATAAGCGGCTAACAAATTTGCTATAAGGCTCCTGTGCTTCTTGCATAACGTTAGTAATGGGGGTGAGAACTGAACCGTTATAGGGGAGAGCACGCCAAGCTCTCAGGGCTGCAAAAGCAGTTTGGGCTAGCACACCAATAGGAAGTCGCTTTTGCAGCTCTTCTGAAGCGAATCTGCCTTGGCCGCTGAGTTGTTCATAAGTCCATTGTACGGATCTAGGGTTTTTTGATGTATTCGTGGCGGTCGTTTGGCAGCGATCTAGAAAGTCAGCCTTCCAGATTAGACATTGAATGGGAGTGAGGACTATCCGGGTTACTTTAAACCACTCGCTAGGTAGGAATAGGCCCTCATCTAACAAGGCATCTAGAATAGATTGAGTGAAAGGGGCATTTGGACCATAAGTTTTAACTGCATTCTGCAGGTCTTCCAGGGTTTTAAAATGGAGTTTTTGGAATTCTTGTAGTATCCGACCGGTAGGTGCGCCAGTGGGCGCCTTAGGTGGGGCCCCTACCTCATCCTTATCTTGAACCTCAGCAGTGTCCTCCACGCTGGAATCTGCTTGATTTTCACCGGGCAGGCCCTGTGAATTATCATTATCAAGCTGGGGTGGGGGACCCTGTGAATGAGTGAAGGCAGGGCGAGCTAATTTAATGGATTTTGTGCTGTCTGGTGCCGTAAAAGTTACGGTCATGTTTTTTAAAGTGGACTGTAATGAAGACAATTCCATGGATAACTGGGCATACTGCTTCTGTAATTCCAAAACTTTCCTTAAATGTTGTACTTGAGAAGTTAATTGATGTTCAGCCTCCAATAAAGTAGAACTAGGTAATGGAGGAGATGTTAGAGTAGGGACACACAACTGAGGCAGATATTTGGGGGGTTCTGGGAACACAGGAGCAGAGGCTGTATGAGGCCAGTTAGAATTATGATAATGGGCAGCCTCCTTTTCCAAGGTTTGCACATCCAGGAAATCAAGGGACTGGACCTTAATGGGTCTTTCAGTTGGATTTTTATGTAGGATGGGGTGTAGGGCAGGGATGGACTTATCTGGGGGGGCTGTCACTGGAGTTGGATCTGTGAATCGTGTATCAGAAACGGGCTCTTTGAGGGGAAGAATAATGGATTTGGAGGGGGTTGGGGACACTTGAGTGGATCTATTTTCTTGTGGTAAGGAATGGATTGTAGCTTCAGAAGCGGCCCTTGAAAGAGGCCTGAGACAATACTCTGCGACGAACAGAAGTTGTCGCTTTTGGGGATCAGAGTCGGAGCCTTCAACAATATCTCTAATGAGTCCCCAATAAGAAAAAACTGTGGCAGAAACAGCACTCTGCCCTTCATTCATTAATAAGTCATTTAATTCTCTTCCCACTCTCTGCCATTTAAGGGGATGTATTTCGGGTCCACTGATAATGAACCAGGGACATTTTTTATCTATAAAAAGAAAAAATTTTACCAGGTCTTTTTTCTTAACCTTTACTCTTCTTTCTTTGAGTGATGTTTTTAAATCTTTGATAAAAGTTGCTTCCTTAGTCAAGTTTTGGCCCATTCTGATGGGACGGAATGTAAATCGCAAAAATGGTCTTACCTGTCCAAAACGCCTTGGAAATCAGCTCCTGGCACCAGGAGATGCAGTCTGTGTCTGTCCAACAAAAGTTTGTACCTCGTGCCCTGCGTTGAGTGCCACCTGTCCCGGCCTGCAGGACCTAGTTATTCGAGGGGTGGAGGGAAACCGCACCTGAAAAGGAATGGGTGAGAAAGAAGGAGGAGATCAAGCAAATGGTTGTCAAGATCTACTTTATTGCAGAAAAAGCAGGCTTTTTAAAGACAGGTTTTGGGGCCCGGGAGATAGCATGGAGGTAAGGCGTTTGCCTTTCATGCAAAAAGGTCATCGGTTCGAATCCCGGTGCCCCATATGGTCCCCAGTGCCTGCCAGGAGCAATTTCTAAGCATGGAGCCAGGAGTAACCCCTGAGCACTGCCAGGTGTGACCCAAAAACCAAAAACCAAAACCAAAAACAAAACAACAACAAAAAAACAGCTTTTAAAGGGAGGGGTGTGAGCAAACAGGAACAAGCAGATATTCAGACATATCTTATGGTCAATCTTTATGAGCTAGAAACAGTACGTATTTGCTAATCTTAACTAGGAATATCTAAAACCTACAGATATCAACATACTTCCTGGAATACAACTAACTGTGACAGTTGTTCATTTCTTAGAGTCCAAATTATGGTAAACAGCCAAATGAATGCCACAGGTCATGACTCAGGCTGATGGTGGGGGATGTATAAGCAGCCATTTTATATTGCCTGGCTCCTGACATCAACTCAAAGAAGCTAAGCCCAAGATGGGCTATAGCTCAGTGGTAGACTACAGATCAAGAGGTCCCAGGTTCTAATCCGGGTGCCCCCTGCGGCTCACTTTTGTTTGCCTACCAGCCAAATGCTTCCAAGAAATTTATCTCGGTCTCTTTAAAAAGCAACAACAACAACAACAACAACAACAAAAAAAAAAAAACCTTCTACTTAGCCTGGGGAGTGTTTGGATGCTTGGCAGACCCCAACCAGTCCTCCTTTTTTCCCCTGGACTTCAGGCCTTCCCTGGGCGCCGGTCTAGGTGGACTCTATAGGGGTCAACAGGCTTTCCCCCTACCTCTCCCTACACTAATTGGAATGCACTTTGGGAGGAGGGCAGGCCATTCTAGGACTGGTTTATGTTGGGACAGTTACTAGAAATTTTTTCTCCTTTGTATTGTGACCTTGATACTTCCCTACAAAGTTCATTTCTAAGATTTTACTGTCTCAATCCCATCCCTTATTTCTCCTCAAATTCCCATGTAAGTGCAGCTCATGACATGAAGCTCACCACATAGAGTCATAAGTGCAGTTAGAGAAATAACTACACTGAAAATTATCATAGCAATGTGAATGAATGAATGAATGAATGAAAGAAAAAGAAAGCCTGTCTCGAGTACAGATGTGGGTGGGGTGGGGAGTAGGTAGATCTGGGAAATTGGTGGTGGGAATCCTGCACTGGTGAAGGGCGGTGTTCTTTAATGACTGTAATCATACAACTACAATTATATTTGTCATCACGGCATTTAAATAAAGATAATAAACAAAAAAGAAGCTAAGCTCATTGCAGAAGAAGCAGATAGGGAGTTAGTGATTATTGAGGGTGATTTGGGGCACACAGAGGAGCGGGCTGAGCTGGCAGAGTCCCGTTGCAGAGAGATGGATGAGCGGATCAGACTGATGGACCAGAGCATGAAGTGTCTGAGTGCTGCTGAGGAAAAGTATTCTCAAAAAGAAGATAAATATGAAGAAGAGATAAAGATTCTTACTGATAGACTTAAAGAGGCAGAGGCCCGTGATAAAATTGCTGAAAGATTAGTAGGTAACCAAGCTGGAAAAGACCATTGATGATTTGGAAGATAAACTGAAATGCACCAAAGAGGAGCACCTGTGTACACAAAGAATGTTGGCTTGTGGGATAGAGTAAAATGGCCATGATCTGAGGAGGAGGATTTCTTTGTATCCTCCTCCTATGTGAAATGGCTGAACAGAAAAACTGGTGCAGTTGATAAAAAATGTAATTGTGTATAAAATTTGCAAGTTGTCTAAAGTCTGCTCCCCCCCTTAAACTTTAAACAGAAAAAAAAAAAGATTAAAAAAGAAAAAAAGAATGTTGGACCAAATTTTGCTGGACCTGAATGAGATGTAGACCACCCTGAGTCCTGCCTTGCCTCTGTGCCGCCCTTCAACCCTGACTCTGCCTAAGGCCAGCCTGCTGAGGCTTAACTAGAAGGCTGCTTTCTCTCTCTCACACCCCTTCCCACACTCCCACCCGCCCATTCCCCTACTATCTTTTGGGCCAATCTCTCCTTGCCTCTCCTACAGAGATTTTCTTTGGAAAAAGAGATAAAGCACCTTTCAGAACAACATCTAAGGGAAACAATGCAAAGTATCTTTAAAAGCCTGTTGGGAGAGGTCGTGAGTTATTTTATTATTAAATAATTTCAGCAATTTCAGACACATATTTTGTAATTTACCCTTTTTTGTTGTAATAAGCCAATCCAGGTCATTCTACAGTTTTGAGGCAGCACTCTAATCTTTTCTCTTTTGGAAGGAACTTTTTTTTTTAACACCTTGATTACATACATAATTGTGTTTGGGTTTCAGTCATGTGAAGAACACCACCCAACACCAGTGGAAGGGAACTTTTTAGCTGAATGCATTTTGCCCTCTCTTTAGAGAAGGGAAAGGACCAGGCCTGCCATACGGAGATATACACAGCCCAGAGAAAGACTCCACTATGGGAAAACCTCAACTCTGTACAAAGTCTAGCCAGATAGTGAAAGGGATTCTAGGAGGAGTTAGTTAAAAATATGCTGCAGTTTTTCAGCTTTAAGATATTTCTGGTAACTTTTTTTTTAATTTTTAAAATAAGTGTCTCAAGGGGCCGGAGTGATAGTATTGTGGGTCTTGCATATGACTGACCCCTGATTCAAACCCCTTTGAATTCTTCTGGTCCCCTGAGTACAGCTGGGTGTGGCCCAAGGCAGGGGGGATGGGGGGGGACACAAGTGACTCAAATTAAGATATTGACACCAAATCCTCTCTCTTTCTCTCTGTTTCTCTGTCTGTCTGTCTGTCTGTCTGTCTGTCTCTCTCCTGTTAAATCTCCAGCTTACTGGCCTGGCCCCAGATTGGGGTCCTGGGACTGGAGATTCCTCGATCCTGGGGAGGGGTCCCAGGGGTCAGGGATGCCCAGGGGACCAGGAAGAAAAACACCAGCAGGCAAATTAGGAACCACAAACCTTGAGGATGCAATCACAGACAGGTTTAATCAGAGTGCTCTGGGCCCACTCTGCAGTGAGACACCCATCCCCCCAGCATCATAACACACAGCTTTTTAAGAAGTTTTACATGGTAATTATCAATCAGATCAAAGCAAGCTATAGGTTGTACAGATTGTCTGAGTTTGAATTTCACCAATGACAGTCTCAGGAAATGGCGCAAATCCTGCCCCTTCATGACCTCACAGGAATCCCACATTGGGCCTGATGTTCTTTTCCATCAGGATGGAGGTGCCACTTTGGATTATGGGCTTGGCCTTGGGGGAGGTCATGGAGTTATTTTATTACTAAAGAATTTCAGCAAACTGGCAACATAAGCAAAATTAGTGTTAATTAGTGTTAATTCTAAACTTAGAGCCTATTTTCCCTGGGCGCCTGCTTAGTGCTTGAGCATACTATTTTTTTTTTTTTTTTTGTTTGTTTGTTTGCTCAGGGGTTACTCCTGGCTGTCTGCTCAGAAATAGCTCCTGGCAGGCACGGGGGACCATATGGGACACCGGGATTCGAACCAACCACCTTTGGCCCTGGATCGGCTGCTTGCAAGGCAAACACCGCTGTGCTATCTCTCTGGGCCCCTGAGCATATTATTTTATGTTTACTACATTGCCCTATATTTGTTTTGTTGTATTTCACTGTGTTCTAATGTTTCTTAAAACTGCTTTTGTGAGACAGCAGGCAGCTAACTCAGAGGTCTACCCAAGCAGTGGCTCTGCCTGAAATAACTTGCTAAAAAAAAAAATTTTTTTTAAACCAAGAAGGGGTATTCATAAGTTATATAAAGAGGAGAAAACCACAACTTCCTATAAACTATATTATTTTAAACTCTAGATCTTTTATTGGGCAAAATTCTTCTGTACTCTCTTTGTCTGCAGATGTCTTGCTGTCAGGAAAATACTTGTTAATTGTGCCTAGGCTCTCCTTATCTTCAGGAGCCAGGGTACCTTAGGTTTGGGGAATCTGCCCAGCTGTGAGGGATAGCTTTTGCCTATTAGGGACTTTGGGCAGTTAGGGAAAAACTAGCTAATATAAAAAAAGAAATAATACTTTCAAGTCAGAAAAACACAAAATGTCAAACTTAAAAAAAAAAAATCTCACAAGATCCTAGAAAATAAAAAGTTACATACCAAAATCAAAAGTTAAAAGGTTACACCCCAAAATCAAAGGTCACCTCTTTTCTAGACTCAACAGCCCATTGTCTGTATGGAAAGTACCTTTGCCTAACAGTGTGTTTACTTGCTGTTTCCCATCGAAGTCTCAAAAATTACTTGAAAATTAATAAAATATCTGGTTCTGTAGAAGTAATTTTATTTATTCCTAAAATACAAAACTAATTATTTAGCTTTTCAAAATGCATTTGAAATATGATTTAAAATCGTAAGATAGCTCATCTTTTTAGAAACGAAGCTTTAAAAAAATATAATACCTTTCTATTAAATTTACTACAAAACCTATCTATTATTCTAGGTTCTAACCCAATACTAAATCCTAAAGCTGTAACCAGCATTTTTATAGAATCAACATAGACTTTCCCCCAAAATTAAATGTTCTATCTGTAAATATGATATGCTCAACAGTCTCAATTATATCTGAAGAATGCAGATATGCATACCTAGTCTGTGAGCACTGTGTTGGAGTATTGTGTGCATGTTTCCACATTAACATTCTATATTATTGCTCTATTTTTTCTCCCCCCCCCAAAAAAAAACCAAAAAAAAAAATGGGCCGGGAGATAGCATGGAGGTAAGGCTTTCATGCAAGAGGTTATCGGTTCGAATCCTGGTGCCCCATATGGTCCCCCGTGCCTGCCAGGAGCAATTTCTGAGCATGGAGCCAGGAGTAACCCCTGAGCACTGCCAGGTGTGACCCCCCCAAAAAATAAAAAAAAAACCACAAGAATTTTTTCTTTTAACACCATGATTACAAACATAAGTGTAGTTGGGTTTCAGTCATAACAAGAACACCCCCCTTCACCATGCAACCTTCTCATCACCAGTGCTCCCATCTCTTCCCTCCCCACCCCCTCTATTTTTAAATAGTCCTTCATTAGAAATGTCCCACACCCATTTTACCCTCTGTGTCTTTATTTGAAAAACACTTGTGGTGTTAGGGTCCAATTGAAGGATAAAACCACACAAATTGGAGTAAAATTTAAACTTACCAACAGCTCCTATCTGTTCTCTCCAGGGTTCTCTCTTGCAGGGATGAAAGAACCCCGCCCAAGGTCACAAATGGGATTATATAGGATAGGGATATAGGGAGGGTCTAGCTTTCTGAGGATCATTAAAATGATTGGCTGTCATCTAGAGGTATCTTCCCATTACTGCCTTAGTCACTACCAGATAAGTTACCTGATAGGGCCAGGTGGCTTGGGGCAATGCAAATGGAAATGGGCTTGTGACCTCAGCATGTGGTCCTTACAAAATGGTGTCTCTCCCTGCTCAGAGGCTAAGAAGAAGCCTGACATATGGCTTTTTAAAAAAATGGTGTCCCTGGGGCCCGGGAGATAGCATGGAGGCAAGGCGTTTGCCTTTCATGCGAAAGGTCATCAGTTCGAATCCCGGTGCTCCATATGGTCCCCTGTGCTTGCCAGGAGCAATGTCTGAGCATGAAGCCAGGAATAACCCCTGAGCACTGCCAGGCATGACCCAAAAACCAAAAAAAAAAAAAAAAAAAAAAAAAAAAAAAAAAAAAAATGGTGTCCCTCCTTGTTCAGAATTCAGGTCCCAACAGTGGGATGAAGAGAGGTCAACACTGGTGGTGGGGAATTGCCCTAATTCGCTGTCACTATGTACCTTAAATACAACTGTGAAAGACTTGTAATTCACAAGGGTCTCAATAAAAATTATTTTTAAAAAATTTTAAGGTAATTAAAAAAAAACACTTGTGCTTTACAAAAGAAAATCCCATCTATAATTAAAAACCCTTTTAAAACTTTCTACCACCTATATGACAAAATCCAAATTACTTCCTCTCTCTCCCCCTGTCTCACCCCTACCTCCCCCTCTCTCCCTCACTTCCACCTCTTTCTCACTTCCTCCCTCTCTCACTCACTACCCCTCCCCCTCAAAGCACCATTTGAGCCCTTTGATTCTTAGTTCCATGGAAACAGGCACCATGTTTTCTACCAGCTCTAAATAATAGTTGAAATAATCTCTATCTCAGTGGTGGCACTTCCCATAGAAAGCTTCGAGGAGCTCTACTCCTCCCTACTCACCCCAAAGAAGAGAAGATCAATGTATATGGGCAGAAGGAAGTGGAGACAATAAAAAAAAAAAAAAAAGCTAACAAAAGGTCACCATAGGAGACCTTCCCTTAGGAGACCAGGTCTGTTCTGTGGGACTCTCTCCTTAATGCTCACCAGAAAATTCCAGGTTGACTGATTTTAGATCTCAACAGAAGAGATAGGGGAACTAAATTGAAATGAGGTATTTATCTGCAGTATTAAGGATTCAGTCGTAAGTATTAAGATCTTAGATATTAAGTCTTTCTTAGTGATGTGGGCTTATATATTTACAGGTACTTACAGGTTGTTTTTATTTTAATCTTCCTACTGTGTGGTCAGGTTTCCAGCTTCACACTTATATTGATCAGCAGCAGTCCTGAGTTTTGTCAACCCTCTTTCACTTGATCCATCTTTCTCTGACGTCTGCTTCAAGGATCTCACTGCAGCTCGCAGAAAGCAGGGCCAAGTAGACTTTGAGCTGAGGTTTTGTTCTCTCTGCTTTCCCGGCTTCCAAACTGCCAGCCCTGAGGCTTTATCACTGTCAGCTCACAGCCTTTAGTCAATGCAGAGCAGTGACAGGGCTTTTATCTCAGATTACCAAACTGAGTTAACCCAGCAGGAATTTAGGTGCTGTGTCACTGAAAACCACGGGAAGAAAAAAAAATTCAAAACAGGATTAGCAGCACAAGATGAGTTGCTCACCATATATGGAGAAAGACACCTCTTCAGACTTGTGGTGACTTAGCTTCCCTGTTCTGTGTCCTCAGAGCTGCTCTGGCTCTGCTGGGTGAAACTGTGAGAGACAATCTAGAACTATCTAGGAGTTCCCAGCCTGCAGCCTCTCTGGATTTCAGCCTCCAGGCTCCATGCCAAGAACACCAAGCCTGCAAGGCACGCTGGCATGCACCTCCTGGATGGTTTGCTTAGTCTTCAGCTATCCATACACCCCACATACTTTGCCAGACATTAAAAATGAAACTTTCATCAAAGACTGTGTTCATGCTCACAACAAATTCCGGTCTGAGGTCAGCCCATCAGCCAGTAATATGCGGTACATGGTAAGCAAACATTGGTCTTTGTGGCAGAAGGCAGGCAAAAACAACTAATATTTGGGGGGAGGTTGAATCTTTGGTATCTCTGTATTTTGTCTCTTTAATTTTTTTTTCTATTGAGTACAGTTGGCTCACAATCTGTGATACAGCTTAACTCAGCCAATTCAAATATATTATTACTGAGCATACTAATACATTTTGCTTCTGTGTTTGAGATGTTTTCTTTCTTTTGTTTATGTAAAAATTTTGCTTTTTTTGCCCTTTTCTTCTCTCTCTAGTTATTCTGTGTGTGTATTGATGTGGGTACGTGGGTGTGTCTGTGGGGGGTGGAGGGTGTGGGTGTGTTTTAAGTTGTTCTGTCTTTTAAAGTTACTTTTTTGATTATGGAAAAGTATGGCCTTTCTAAAAAGACATCATGGAACTAGGAAAAAGATCCTTAGATTTGAATCTCAGCAATTCATGATGCTGAGCTGACTTACCCATTGAAATTTCTACGAAATAATAAAAATATGTGAAATATGGCACATGATGCACAGCATAGCATTTGACACAGATTAGGCCTCCAGTAAAACATTGGTCTGTGTTCCTCTCTTGATAATAAATTTTCTGAGAATGTGGAACACTCAGTGACTGGAGACCAGGCTAGCATAGAGACATATGTGCAAGTTGATTTCTTGTCTTTTCTCTTTCACAATCCCCATTTTGTTCCCTTTACTCACATCATTGGGGAACAGGTCCTTTTATTTGACCCCATTGTTGTAACATTTTTTTTTTCAGACTTGGGATCCAGAACTAGCCCAAATTGCAAAAAGATGGGCAGAATACTGTCAATTTAAACATAATCCACGATTGGGCCAAAATCTGCACAAAAACTTTACTCCATTAGGAGAAAACATCTGGACAGGGACTGTTTCCATCTTTTCTGTGTCATCAGCCATCCAAAGCTGGTATGATGAAGTAAGATTTTACGACTACTATACTCGGAGATGTAGCAAAGTCTGTGGCCATTACACTCAGGTAAGAGTTTTCCCTGTATCTCTTGAAATGTGAGCAGAAAGCTGAAATCTGGTCTTAAGAATATATGTACCAAACAAGTGTAGAAAGGAACAAAGTGTCTTTGTATAATAGTGCATGTAGTCTCTTGGGGTAGGTGCCAAAAAAGAAATGAATAGGTCATATGGCAGCTCAATATTTAGTTATTTTAGTTGTGTCTATACTGTTTTACAAAAAGACTGAACTAGACATTCTCACCAATAAGAAATAAGGATTCTCTTTTCCTCATATCCATGCCAGCATTAGTATTTTTTGTTTTTTTATATGTGCGCTAGTTTTACTGGTATAAGGTTTTATTGAAGGTTTAATCCAACACCACGCTGGGTAAGTGTTGTAAGGCAGATTGTATAGATTAACCCACAGAAGAATCTTAAATCGCAGCTTGATATAATAGCTTCTGTGCTGAAACTTTTTTGGGAGGGTATATCAGAGAAGTGGCAGTGAAGAGTCAGAAAGGAGGAACAGGGAGTAAGATACCGAATAGAAAATACCTGACCCCCTTAGAAGTCACCCTGAACACCAATGCCTGTCTCATGCCATTCAGAGAAGAGAAGCTTACAAAGTGCTATGGGAGCAAAGAAGACAGAGTTATTTTTCTGTTTCAAGAAGATATGGGAACAGAAGTTATTCATATAGCAGAAGTCCTATGTATTATTTGTTAAAAAGATAAGGATAACTCTAGGTAAAATTAACTTGGTGAAAATGCACAGCATAGATAAATATGCAAGTTGGTACTTGAAGATGAATAACAATCAGTTCATCTACCAGATACACAAATACCAGGAGATTATTAAAGTGAAGACTCCAGAATCAAGATAAGATTCTGTGTTCTACATCAGAGAAAGTGAGAGGAAAGAGAGAGAGAAGGAAAAGTACAGGGGCTAAGGTGGGCTTGCCTTGCATGTAACTGATCCCCAATATTGTATACTCCCGCATGATTCTCAAGCATAGACTATTCTACCTCTGCCCTCTTGCCAGCACTGCAGGGTATAGCCCAAATACAAAATAAAATTGAAAGGTACTATGACCATCACTTCAGGAATCAAAACAAAAAGAAGGAAACAAGTTTATGATCACATAGTTATGAATTTTTAGAGGTGTTCATTCCAAAAGTATAAAATTAACTTGAGTTTACTTACAAATCCTCCCTTTTTAGTTGACAGGGAAAGAGCTAATATTTTGAACATAAGAAACATCATATCCAACAGCAATTTACTTCCATTTAGGCATCATAATTCATTTGCAATTACTATTGCAATACTATTGCTCATAGCTTCATGCATATGTTGTGCCAATACCATAGCCACCATTACCAGACTGTCTCCACAAATGTCCAAGGAATTTTCCATCTACTATTAACTCCCATGTAAACTCAGTTCTGTGGACTAACTCTTTAGTTCTGCTTCCTTTGGCCATTTATTATATTCCTTAGTGAGCATTTTTATTTCCCACATATGAGAGATATTGTTCTGTCTCTGTCTCTTCCCCTCTGAAACGCTTTACTTAACCATGATATCATCTAATTCCATCCAGAAGTGGCAGTTTGTATGACTTAATTTATTATTATTATAGCTCCTTAGTATTCATTTGTAAATGCAAATATAAAATGCATATTATATAGTACATCTTAATCCATTCATCAATGTCAAACTATTAGAGAACACTACATTCAACATTTGGGGTGGTGAGTCACACCTGGCAATGCTCAGAGATTAGTCCTGGCTCTGCATTTAGTAATCACTCCTGTTGATGCTCAGGGGATCATATGGGGTACCAGAGATTGAATCTAGGTTAGCCACATGCAAGGCAACACTGGACTAATCTGTCCAGCCCCAATATTTAAATATTTTATTAAAGAACTGTGATTTACAAAGTTGTTAGCTTTAGTTTTATTTTATTATATTTTAATGTATATCACTTTATCACCTTTCAGCATCCAGTTCTTTTGTTGTTGTTGTTGTTGTTCATAGTTTTTTTTCTTTTATAATTTTTCTTGTGACCAAAGTGAATTATGAATCTTTCACAGTAGTATTTAAGGTACATAGTAACAATGAATCAGAGTCATTCCCACCACCAGGGTTGTCCTCCCTCTGCCTCATATCCAAAGTGATGGTTTCTAACTATCATTGTCATAGTCATCTCTTATCTGCCCATCTGCACTCCCCTGTTCTTTGTGGCAAACCTCATACCATAAACCATTTTTCCTGTCTGTTATCTTTATTGTCTTTGGGTATTACAACCATACTATCAGCTTATTTTAAATATCCCACAAATGAGTGAAGTCATGCTATATCCATCCTACATCCTCTGACTCATTTCATTCAGTACCATATTCTCCATATCCAGCCATGTATAAGCAAATTTCATGACTTCATTTCTTTCCTAGCAGCTGCATAGTATTCCATTGTGTAGATAGACTAGTATATATATTATGTATATATATTATAATATATATACACACCAGTGACTTATATATCTGAGATATTAGCCCTTGTCAGGTAGGTATTGCATGAATAATTTCTCCCATTCCATGGATGATCTTTGTATCCTGGTCACTTTTCCTTTAGGCATTCAATGTCATGAAGTATTTTACCTATGATTTCCTATATGTACCTCTACGTATCTATGATATCAAAGTCTTCAATCCATTTTGATTTTATTTTTGTGCATGGCATTAAAACAAGGTCTGATTTCATTTTTTTGCATGTAGATGATCAATATTCTCAACACCGCTTGTTGAAGAGGCTTCCCTTGTTCCACTTCATATTTCTTTCTCTTTTATCAAAGATTAGCAGGTCATTTTTTTTTCAGGATATTCAAGTCTATTCCATTCATCTAAGGGTCTGTCTTTATTCCAATACCTTGTTGAATTTTAGATGTATGATATTTTAGCACCAATTACAGTATTAATTTCTCTTCACCAGTATTCCCAGCTTCCTTCCCACCTCTGAGCCCAACTCTCTGTCAGGCACATGTTTTATCTCAATTATATCATTTTGGATCTTATATTTTCATTGCTGACTCTGAGGTTTTGATATGTTACTATACCACTGCTCTACACTACCAATATAGTGTAGAGGCCTTGACCTCTGCACCCTCTCTCTTTTTCTTTACATCTTCTTTTGTGTACTTTGCCCCTACGTTTATTTGTTTTCTTTGTCCTTGTTCCCCACTATACTCTGGGATCACAGATGGTCTAGGAATTTCCATTTTATTGCATTACATTTCCTCATCCTGTCCTGCTACATGCCATAGATAAGTGGAATTATCCTGGAAAACACTATATTTACCCTGACTTCAGAAGGGGGACTTTCAATTGTGGGGTGAATGTTCATGAATTCTCTGGGTCTAAGAATATGCAGGAGCAGCAACCAGTAAGGGGTGAATCTCCCTGAAATGCTCAGGTGGCCATGTGGTACCAACATATTAGACCAAGGTTGGCTGAATCTAAAGCATGTGCTACTTAAATCCTGTACTATCTTTTAAGTCCCAGAAGTCAATTTTTTAGCATGTCTGTTGTTTAGATCTCTACACTTAAAATCTCATTACAATCTCAATTCTCATCAGAAACCTGTGAAAAAGGTGCTATTACCTGTGGATAAGCAAAAGTGAAAAGTCATTTTTTTCATTATAACTTAACTAGAAGAGTTGGGATTCAGAAATCAGGCAATTTTTAAAGATTAAATAACATTAGGTATGCAATTATTTGTACATTTTAGTATTTAGTACGCAATGAACAAAGGTTTGGTCTCTTAAGCTGATTTGTCTTTTATTCACAATTATACTAGAAATGACACTAATAACTAGGTCAAGGACTTCCTGTTGAGGTCAAGGATCCTTTGAGAAATCTTGGGGGAAATTCAAGGTAACTCAGTTGCAATTTTTAATAAGTGCTGAAAATGACATCAGCTTGGTATTATAAGCCTTCATGTGTCTAGGAGTAAAAAGTGAACTATGTTTATATTTTAAATAGGAATAAATTGTATAGTTAAGATCATAGATTTTGGCCGTCCCCCTCCAGAGAGGGCTAGGCAGACAGCTCTGGCTGGGGACTTTTGTGTCTGTGGCCTGTCCCTGTCCCCATCGCTAGGCCTGGGAGGGAATCAACTAGGTCGTAGGTAATGTCAAAGGAACAGGACAAGGAGTCCATCACGCTGAAGAGAGTTAGAAGTGATGACAGTGGACTGGAGGGGCTATAAGGACCAGAAGGTATACAACTTGGAAGTTCAAATAAGAAAAATGCACAGAGGCCTTCTTTTCCTGAGGATGCTCCACCACCAAACCCAAATTCTGACCATCTAGTGGCTGCTAACCCATTTCACAGTATTTCCTACAAACCACTACCTTCGTCAAATTCATTTCTTGGCCCTGATTATCATGACTTTGGAGGCTACAACACAATTCAGAATGCCACCTCATGTTTCCCCCAAGAATGTCTTCCTTCTCTGTGCTCCTTACTCAAGAATCAACCACATTCATTTCCTCGGAGTCCTCTGGGCATGGGTTTTAATCGACGTTGTGCGTTTAACTTTGGACCACATGACAGTGCAAGTTTTGGAAATCCATCTTATAATAATGCACTAAATCAAAATGGGCCGGAGAGATTGCAAAGTGGTAGGGCATTTGCCTTGCAAACAACCGATCCAGGATAAATGGTGGTTAGAATCCCAGCATTCCATATGGTCCCCTGTGCCTGCCAGGAGTGATTTCTGAGCACAGAGCCAAGAGTAAGCCCTGAGTGTGGCCAGGTGTGACCCAAAAAGCCCCCCCCCCCAAAATCAACATGCCTAATCAACATTTCAGACAAAATCCTGTTGAAAACCCGAGATTCCTCCACAAAATGCTAAGCCAAATACCCAATCCTGACTTGGCATCTAATTTTGTTTCTGGAAATCATACCAGTTTCACTTCTCCAGTACCGAACCATTCTTTCATTCCTCCCCAAACACTTTTGGTCAAGTCAAAGCGCCCCCCCCCCAAACAGGACGTAAGCCAAGGAGCAACCAAAAATGCGAAACCAAATTCTTCAGCTTACCCACCACACTTAAATATGGATGATGCTGTGAATCAGGATATAATCGAATTAAAGCACTGTTTTTCAACCTTTTTGTGAAAAGGCACAATTTTTTTCATGAAAAAAAAAATATCACGAGGCACAACACCATTAGAAAATGTTGAAAAGAATGTAACTTTCTGCCTATATTGACTATATATAAACTAATTCCCTTGAATAGGAATCATATCAACATAAAGAAATTATTTTATAATTACTCTATTATGAAACAATTAAGTATTTTTAAAGGTATTCTGATCTAATTCTAATGATTGATCTATTTGTGAACCAAAGCCTCATGATAAGGATGAAATTGGAATTTTTCCAATGGCACACCAGACAATATCTCACAGCACACTAGTGTGCCTCAGCACAGTGGTTGAAAAATTCTGAATTAAAGAATGTCGATCGAGACAATGTGGTGAGTCAAGAGCCTAGTCGCTCGATGAGCACTGAAGCTGCCAATAGCTGTGCCAAGGGGACTCAGAATAAACTATGACAGCCTAGAGGTGCCATAGACACAGGAACCACAGAAAAAGGCAATAAGTCCTTGCTTCACTCCAGCAGCCATGGCCTTTCATCTTCCAACCCTGTGTACCCTAGTGGAATCTGTATGAATGAGGTGAATTATGATCAGGATGCCATCCTGTGTGAGGCCTCATGTCAGAAACGATTTTATCGAGTCTGCCTATTAGGAATGACAGAGACCGCCTATGGCCTCCTGACTGCAGAGGCATCCGCTGTGTCTGACTGTGATATACGCATGGCCAGAGAGGATGTCCAGCTCATGCCCACGAGGGAAGCGTTCTAGACTAGTGACTCTTAACCACAGGAGCCACGAAAATGATGGCGCCACTACATGCCTCATTGCCTCATCTCCTGTTTCATCACAGAATTTTGGTGACACAGGATTTTAATGTTTCCCATTTTTAAAGGCATAGAAAATGATGATTTACCTTTGAGTTTTATTACTGCTTTATTTTATTACTAGGGGAAAGTATTGTCTTTGTTGACTGTCTTATATGGAAATAACGTATATGAAGATGTGCTAGAAAGTAAATGTTAGTAGTTGTTTATCATAAGTATAAAAGCCTCTGAATCATACAGAGAAAGGTAGGCAAGGTTTTTTGTTTGTTTGTTTGTTTGTTTTGGGGGGTCACACCCATCAGCGCTCAGGGTTACTTCTGGCTCTTTGCTCAGAAATTGCTCATGGCAAGTTCGGGGGACCACATGGGATGCCGGAATTTGAACCACCATCCCTCTGTATGCAAGGCAAATGCCCTACCTCCATGCTATCTCTCCAGCCCCTTTATTTTTGGGGGTAGCACCCGGTGACTCTCAGGGGTTACTCCTGGCTGTGCATTCAGAAATTGCCCCTGGCTTGGGGGACCATATGGGATGCCGGGAGATCAAACCACAGATTGTCCTAGGCTAGCCAGCAAGGCAGACACCTTACCACTCTGCACCACTGCTCTGGCCCCAGTAGGCTAGTTTTGACTTTAAAAAGAGTTAGAATCGTTGAAAAAGTGTTTATTTCAGTGCTAGACTATGGTGTTTTCACATGAACCATTTAGGTCAAAACCTTTTTTCTAGGAGCTACGTAGCATTTTCAAAACAAAATATATATAACAACACAGAAGAAAGTGGATATCTTAATGGATGTTCCTAGAAATAAGGTGATAGCAGATTTCTCCTATGGGTTCCTTAAAATTAGTAACTTTCATATATCCAAGTCTTTTTTCCAGGTCATCCATTTGTACAGAGATGAAACAAATATTACTATGTAGTATAAACTTAATAAGGATTTGTTAGTTAACTTTTGGGTTGTACCACATGAAATTGACTATTGGATCAACTGAAAATCATAATTAGTAGACTTGACATATATAGATATAGTATCTATCTATTTTTTTGCTACTTAGAATTTTAACAGTATATCATTATGCCCTAAAGTTTTGATTATTGAGTTGCATTGCGAAATAATTGATACAATATCTTCAAAAGAATTTTAAATTAAAAAAATGATAATAGATTTTTTTTTTTTTTTTGGTTTTTGGGCCACACCCAGTGATGCTCAGGGGTTACTCCTGGCTGTTCGCTCAGAAGTCGCTCCTGGCAGGCACAGGGGACCATATGGGGAACCGGGGGATCGAACCATAGTGGTCCATCCTAGGTTAGCACAAGGCAAGGCAGGCACCTTACCTCCAGCCACCACCCGGCCCCCCAAGATAATAGATTTTTATTCATTCATAAAGATGTGCTATTTCTTTTTTTTTTTTTTTTTTTGGTTTTTGGGCCACACCCTGTGACGCTCAGGGGTTACTCCTGGCTATTCACTCAGAAGTCGCTCCTGGCAGGCCCGGGAGACCATATGGGGAACCGGGGGATCGAACCGTGGTCCATCCTAGGTTAGCGCAGGCAAGGCAGGCACCTTACCACCAGCGCCACCACCCGGCCCCCGCTATTTCTTGAATTAATCATTGAATATATGATTTTTGTCTTCCCTAGAGCTAAATTTGTATTGCAAAATAATTTTTGTACATGGATATGGAAGGGTTTTTTTTTAATTTAATTACTTTTTGTTGCTGAGTTCAAATATTAACAATTTGGAACTAGTCAACTTAAATATGTGGTTGCTCACATTCTCTGCTGCTCACATTCCAATGTGCAGTGTAGTCTTTCACTTATAGTTCTCTCCTTTTAAAAAAAAGGTTAATGTATTAGCTCAGGTTTGGTTGTACTAGAAATGTCCACTAGGTAGCACTATTGAACAAGTTGTTTTTATTTATTTTTATTTATTTATTTATTTATTTATTTATTTATTTTTGCGGGAGGAAGGGAGCCACCCCAGTGACGTTCAGGGGTTACTCCTGGCTATCCTAGCAGGAGTAATGTTCCATATGGCTTAGGGGCCATATGTGACACCAGGGGATCGAACCGTGGTCTATCCTAGGTCAGCGAATGCAGGCAAATGCCCTATCCCTTGCACCACCGCTCTGGCCCCTGATACGTTTGGTTTTAAACCTCGAAAGTGCCCATCCCCACCTCCTGGAAAGTTTTATATCATATTATATTATATTATATTATATTATATTATATTATATTATATTATATTATATTATATTATATTATATTATATTATATTATATTATATTATATTATGTTAAATGTAGTATATTATAACATTAAGTTAATATATGATAATGAGTGAGAAGAACTCACTGCGAACTAAAAAGGATAGGAAAATAGAAAGAAGTTTAAAACTAGAAAGGGAGACAGGGACAATGTTATTTTTAAAAAGCTATAGAATCCTAAAAGAGGAACAGACTGCAAATAATATGGTCCAGGGCATGGACTCTCCTCATAATACTTTGTCATGTCATTGAATTTTCATTAGGTTGAGTTTATTCAATTTGAAATGAATTCAGTTCATTAGCTGGATTAACTCTTATCAACAAAAATGAGGATATTGATTTGTTATCAGGTTCACTTGATGTTGTGAGTAAAGTGCCGGCACTACCTGAAAATAAGTTATTTTCAAGATATGTAGGTTCTTATTATTTGCAATTATAATTTTTATTTTTCAAAGTTTAAAAATTGAAAGAAGGGGCCCAGGAGATAGCATGGAGGTAAGGCGTTTGCCTTTCATGCAAAAGGTCATCGGTTCGAATCCCGGTGCCCCATATGGTCCCCCGTGCCTGCCAGGAGCAATTTCTGAGCATGGAGCCAGGAGTGACCCCTGAGCACTGCCGGGTGTGACCCAAAAACCAAAAAAAAAAAAAAAAAAATTGAAAGAATATATATATAATTGAAATTCAACTTTTAAAAATGTCTCAAAATATTAAAGGGAAAGAAAATTGGTTTGGAGAATGTGTTTTGCTTTTTGGAGGGAGCACAACTGACTCTGCCCAGTATCTATTCCCAGCACATTGCTAAAGGATCAATCCTGGTGGTTCTGGGGATATCATCAGTGCTGGTAATTGAACCTATTTGTGCATGTATATTTATAGCATTTATATGGCTTCATACTATTTATATAACTTAAGACTGCATATAAGGAAAGTTGGAAAGATAGTACAATAGGTAGGCCTTACACACATCTGACCCATTTCAATCCCACGCACCCCATAAGGTCACTGAGAGCCTTACCAGAAGTGATCCTTGGGTGCAGAGCCAGGAGAAAGCCTGAGCACTGTCATGTGTGGCCCAAACCAAAGCTCATCCAAAAGTGAAAATAAATTCATGAAGTTGGTATTTATGTCTGCATTGAGTAGACAAAAAAGACAAACCGAAGTCAAAGTATATGGCAGAGCTAGAATATGAATTTTTGTTGGTTCAGAGATCA
Source organism: Crocidura indochinensis (assembly GCA_004027635.1). Taxonomy (NCBI): domain Eukaryota; kingdom Metazoa; phylum Chordata; class Mammalia; order Eulipotyphla; family Soricidae; genus Crocidura; species Crocidura indochinensis. Next base: position 1,421 of record PVKC010003470.1, on the reverse strand, counting down.
CAATTCACACAAAATTTAAGAATAAGCCAACCTGGGGGCCAGGCGGTGGCGCTGGAGGTAAGGTGCCTGCGCTAACTAGGACAGACCACGGTTTGATCCCCCCGTTCTCCATATGGTCCCTGGTGCCTGCCAGGAGCGACTTCTGAGCGAATAGCCAGGAGTAACCCCTGAGCGTCATCGGGTGTGGCCCAAAAACCAAAAAAAAAAAAGAATAAGCCAACCTGAATAAATAATACTCAATAAAAAGATCACCCAGCAATGTATGACATTCAAGTTAGTAAAATGAATGAATCTCAATGGTATATGGTAAGAGAATGAAGATTCTAAATGCTACCTTGAAACTTTTTGTCACTATTGTTGAGGAGGACCTGCCTGGGGTGCTCAAGGACCACCAAGACCACACCCAGTGATGTCTGGGCACTGAGTGACAGAGACTGACTCAAGGGTCTCACACATGTGCAAGCCATATGTTCTACTACTTGAGCCACATATCAAGACCCATATGCTTTTGTCAAAATGTATACAAGTGTACACTTTTAAAAACATGTATTTTACTCTATAATTTTTATAAACCAACTTTAATGGAGAAAAAAAGAACAAAATAAACACTATAATTTTCACACTCAGAAAAAATAGAGCAAATATATAAAAGAAAACAGAATAAAGCTTTAAAGGGGAGGGCTCAAAGACTAAACTTACTTGAGATATAAAATGTGAAAAAAAAACCTACAACACCAAAAGATCAAAGATATAAAATGAACTATGAACCTGAAAGGTATACAATCAATGCTTATATACTTTCACAAATATAATAATTACTTAAAGAACTTATTAATAGGAAGTTTCAGGAGGATTCCAATGAATCTAATTGAGCAGGACTAAGATGGGCCCAGAAATATGCATTTTACACAAAGCACTCCTGGAAATATATATTAAAATACTAAATAGAAATGAAAGAGATTTTTAAACATACACAGGTATTAGTACAAAGCTTACATCTGAGATCTTTCAGTAACTTAACTTGAGTTTAGGTAAGATAGTTGGATGGCTAGTTTCTAAACTATTAGACAAAAATCATACAATTTGCATATGTATGAATAGTATCAAACTGAGTGAATTAGGTCAGAAGGAGAAGGACAGAAACGGGATGACCTCTCTCATATATGAGACATTTAAAAAAGCATATAATAAAAGAATAACAAATGGACCAAAGCAACAGCATCTGTGAACGGATATATAGAACTGAGCTTACCTGGACACAGTAGAACAACAGTGAAGGAAAGGAATGCTGGGACCCGGGAAATAGCATGGAGGTAAGGCGCTTGCCTTTCATGCAAAAGGTCATCGGTTTGAATCCCGGTGCCCTATATGGTCCCCCGTGCCTGCAGGAGCAATTTCTTTTTTTTTTTTTTTTTTTTTTT
>PVKC010003469.1:0-39093 GCA_004027635.1 Crocidura indochinensis | reverse complement strand
GAAGGGAAGAATGAAAGAAAAAAGGTAATAGAAGCAAGACTTGGGTTAGAATCGAAAGGGGTTGATTCTACCATGTTAGTTCTTTATTCACTGTTCTAAAATCTAATTTTATGCTGACCTGAATGTCTACCTTCCTACATAGACTGTTTCTATTTCTACCCAGAGAGTAAGATAACACAAATGTTTATAACCCAGAAGAGACAGTTTTATGATTCAATATAAAAAATAATATCTAAGTAGGTGATTGAGATGGTTCTGTATTCAACTCTGATTCAAAGACTGTATGATCTTTGATGGTGATATTATAAATGGGACCTGAGTAATTTTTATATAGCAAAGTGGAGTTTAGGAATCTACTTAGGAATCTATGACAGAGTTATAAACTGAGAACTTAAACATAACTTTTTATTCTCCTTTAGGTATCATAGTTACAAAAATCTTAGCTATTATGGCTTTGATATTATAAAAGAATTACTTCAGAAGTTCATAATATATTTAAAGACACAAAGGAGGAAATAAAGCTTGCAATGAAATAAAAAAGTTACAGTAGCAATATATAACAGATTTCTAAAGGGCACAAAAGGTGACAGAGATTAATTAATAAATTGAGAGCAAGATGCAATGAAGGGTGAATTTAATTAAATATCAGACTAATTAAAGAAGAAATGATGCCTAAGATAAATTTTAATAGACGAATAAGAGTTCATCAGCATAGTAGTAAGGAAAGTAAACTTATTAATTCATTCACAATGATTTACTAAACAGTCAGGTACAAATTCTTCTAGAGGCAGAATAAGGGCAAATTATTAATTGAGTTTTTATACATTTTAAATTACATGGGACAGACATTAAATAAATATTTAGTCATGAGAATTAAGTGCAATAAAGAAACGTAAAAATGAGAGAAAATGTAGGAAGACTTTATTTGTATTGGAAAATGCAGGTGAAATTCTTTTGAGTTAGAATGGGGAGAAATCTTCCGGTAAAGTAATTTGAGAAGGCAAAGAGTACAAAAGCAAAAAGTACAGCACCCAAGTGCATATACTTTAATACCAAGCCCATAAAATAAACCCGGGCAATGATGTAGAGCTACTAAAGATGTTTAAGCAAGAAAATTATATGATCATATATACATGTATGAAAGATCATTATAATAGTGGTAATAGAGGATGAGTTGAAAGAAACAAAAATACAGAATAAAAGGAAGCTGTTTTTAGTTCTATTTATCCAATTTAGGAGTGTTTGGTTTGACAAATAAATTTTGTATCTTCAAAACTGGTGACATTTTGAAGACATAATATGTAAATATAGGTAGTGATAAGGATGGATGGAGGAGTTAAGAATGGTAGTTTTCTGCTTCAAATTTGATTAACTATATGGTTGAGGTTATATTCTACTTAGAGACTATACAGAGGTGACATATGATAAAATCAGCTCCCTGTAAATTGAACTGAGTCATAATAGAACATTTGAGAAAATATGTTAATTCTGTTGATAAATCGATAAGAAAAATTGGTTTAAGAAAATGATTTTTATTGAGTGGAAATAAAAAGTGGTCATAGCTACATATCCAAACCAAAGTCAACAACAATAGAATCAAGAGATCCAAACTGTAACAAGCTATACATAAAATGGGCTTGTTATACTAAACCAGGGAGCTAAGGGTAGAGGTGTGGGATGCAGGCTGGGAACTATGATGGAGGGAGATTTACAATGGTGTGGAAATGACCCTAACTCACTGTCACTATGTACCTGAAATACAATTGTGAAAGACTTGTAACTTGTAATTCACATTAGTCTCAAAAATTATTTTTAAATAAGAAAATGTAAAAATGAAAAAATGATTTTTAGATTAGTTAAAATAATCAAAGAGGGAGAAATACAAAGTGAAAAGGGAACTTGTGCTGAACTTACTTGACTCTTCAAATAATGCAGACTTCCATTTAACAGAATCTCATGTCATGATTGGAGCAAACTTTGTAACACGAAGGTCATGAGATGTTGTCAATCATATGGGGTCTACTTCTGTAAAGCCCAATTTGCTCTTTGTGCTCATGTTTATGATTAACTCTAGCAACAATATTTGCCATGCTTGAGAAATGGAGGTCCTTCCAGATGAATAACAGGGTATCTCCTCTTTTCCCCACCTGCTTCCCAGAATTCTTAGAGTAGAGATAAGATTGGCCAGTTGGGGGATATAAAAAGGTTCTTACTTCTTCTTAGGAATAATTCCAATTCAATTCAGAAATCCACATTGAAGACCATCACTTTTTTATGTTCCTAGAAGTTTCAGGTAAGTCTCCACCCCACTCCAATACTGAACAAATAATGTTAGAGACAAAATTCCTGGTGTTTTGGTTTTAAATGTGGGTTAGAAATCCAGCAGAAATATGTAGATTTGGTTTCTATCCTCATCTTGAGAAAAAAAATCTAGGGAATGAAAAGTGAATTGATAAGAATAAACAAGCCATAAACAGGCAGCAGTACATAGTTTCTTTGGGCTCTCCCCCAAACTCTGACAATTACATTAAACTAATATACATTAATATGACCATATACTTTATTAAATAAATTGGCATATTTTGAAGAATCAACTGTGACACAGAAGGTAATTGTAAAAGGGTAGCATTCATAAACTAGAACTTACCTACAAATCAAGATCTAAAATCATTCTATCCTTAATAAATGATCAAAGTTACTGTTTCTCATCCTTCCCCTTCTTGAATCTTCTCCTATGGCTCCCAGAGTTCAGACTATGAAAATAGAGCCTTCTTTGGTCCCACTTATTATATAATCTCTTAAAATATTAAAGACCACCCATATGGGGCTTTCTTAGAGTTTTTGAATTTTTTCATTGGTTACAAGCAAACAGACCCACAAATGGGTCTATAATCTACCTGAGCTCCATCCTTGACTTGAGAGAGAAGCGAAGTACTTCAAAATAAGTGCTTTCTTATTCACCAAATAATGTAGGAATATTTCCTTTATATCTAAAGTCTAATTTTGACTTTAGATATTTCTAAATTTAATTATAGACCTCAGGTTTAGAGTGCTATCTTTAATTTCTTCCCTCTGTTTTCCTTTGTTTCTCCCTTTCTTTCTAAAAACTAAAATGACTAAAAAGACTATCAGTCATTTTGATTTAATGGAAATATAAGGGACTCAAAAGAAAAATTCATGATCTCTCTCACAGAACACTGTATATTTTCTTTTTCTCAGCAAGAACTGAACAAAGGTAGCTATGATAAAATATAAAGGTAGTTCTTATATGTTATACGAGATGATGCCTCACATAGAAATGGTTGTGTTCATATGAAAAATTACATAAACTGTTAAGACAAGAGTCAGTAGGGTATAGAGGAAAAGTCCCCTACACCTTACTTCCTGGCTTATCACTTGATATTTCAAAATTTGTTTTTTAAAATATAACTTCTGAAAATTTGGGCTTGCTCTTCAAGCCCACGTTCCCCCTTGAACATATATCTTTCTTGATTGCTTTATGTATTTTAATTGCTTTTTTTCATTCAGGAGAAGCCCATGTTCTCTCTTGATCATGTGCATATTCACTATCTTTTTTCACATATTTCTAAGAAAGTTTAATTTAATAAAACTATCTTGCTACATATATACCTCCCCTGACAATTTAGAGTTTTATTTCACCTCTTATACTACATATTAAGTAGTTAATATCATACACTTTAATTAAATGTTTCAGGGAGTTGCTGTAATCTAGCTAAAATAAGTCAATGATTCTGTTGTTGATTTCTCATTCACAACTGGTCTTGCTTGTGTTTTACTTCTGGAAGATTGTTGAAAGGATGCCTGGTATTTGCTGAACATCTGAGTGTTTCTGAGTAGAAAAATGTTTATTTCAAAAGTTCTGGAAGCATCTTGTGAAGGATAGCTTCTTTATGAAAAGTGAATATTGTATAGTGCATAAGTGCCTGTGTCTCTGTGTAGGTGGACAGTGTATGTAAAGATAAACTTTTGTAAGCATACTCCCTGCACATAAAGAAACTTCTTCACTAGAAATATTCAAAAAATAATCTTCTACATTATTGAAATGATACTGTACTTCAGCTTAAATTACCTACATAAATGTGAATCTTATTTCAAGACATGTGGCTTACATGATACCTTGAATAGGTTGACTGGAAGAAACAGGAGAACACAGATGGAGAGTATTCAGCACATAGATGGTGCCAAAAGGAATGATTTTATGTGTTAAAGTCATAATTGTCAAATGAAAAATAGTGGAGGAAGCAGAGAAAGTTTTGACCAAACACAGGGTTGGTGGAGAAGGAAAACGGGTCATGGGCATTTTGGTGTGCAGTAACCTTGTACATCAAGATCATAAGCTAGAAGACTCACTATGTAAACTATTTTAAGAGTCTAAAATATACATTAAAATGCATGAAATACATAAAAAGTCTAATACATCAAGAAATACCTACCTGTGGGAAAGAAAAAAAATCTCTGGTAGTGAAAAACACCTACAGTGTGCCCTCTGAGATACCATGGTGTAAATTTTTTGTGGGGGTAGGTGAGGTTGTATCACATCTGAGGTGCTCAGATACTTCTCTGACTTTTTGCTCAGTAATTCTTAGCATTCTGGGGGCATCATATCAAACCCGGGTCTGCCATAGGTAAGGTAAAAAAATGCCTTATTCCCCCTGCCCTATATCTCTGGCCCAGTGCTGTACATTTCTAGAAGTTTTGGAACATCTTCAACTCATTCCTTTTCATTCTTTTAGACTCCTAGGGGCTTAATCCACAAATGGAGAAAGTGATCATGACACAATTGCTATACCTGTGCTGTGAGCAGAACACCTCAGGTATCTTGCATATTGGTACCATCATTGTAAGACACTGTCTAGATGCAGCAGTCAGTGGGGGCTTTTATTCACTGGCACAGACCACATGTATGGGCACATGGATCTTCTAAAGGTGACATAGATGTGCAGATTAGTCATGCTGGGAGGAGAGACTGGGCAGAGGTGTGCAGGGCAGAGATGTGCAGAGATGTGCAATCCTCTTCTTCAGCATCTTTGACTCTTTTCTCCTCTCAGGCTGCCCCTTTCTCTGCCACCCAAAATCCAATACCTTTATTTTTACTAATCCTCAAACTTTCTAATGAACTTGTTTTCTTTTTCTTTATACTTAAAAATTAATTTTATTACAACCAAGTCACTTAATATGAGATCTAGCCTCTAAACAAAACTACACACTACAGAATTAATAGCGAATACATAGCACAGTGTTAATGACTTTTGGTCTCGCCTGGCTGAAACCTTAGGCTCCCTGATTAGAAATTCTCCTTTAGGAGTACCTCTGATGCTCCCTCTCTTCCAATCTCTTCCATGGTAAATAATTCTTTAGAAAAGAAAAAAAAAAGGAGTTATAGGGCCAGAGCAATGGCACAAGCAGTAGGGTGTTTGCCTTGCATGTCCTAACCTAGACAGACCGTAGTTTGATCCCCTGGCGTCCCATATGGTCCCCGAAGGCCAGGAGCGATTTCTGAGTACATAGCCAGGAGTAATCCCGAGTGTCACCAGGTGTGACCCCCAAACAAACAAACAAACAAAAAACCTGAAGGTTTCTGTGCCTATCCAACAGTACCTGTCCTTTTATAGCCTTCCCTAGTCTGATTCACAGCAGCAGGATTTGCCTGGGCTTTCTGGAGGGGGGGAAGAATGCCTCTCTGATTTTCCCTCACCCCTTTCATGTACTCTGTTCATGCTCAGAAGGTGGGCAGATTACTGATATTCTCCTCTCTGTGAACGCCCAGGAGACCTCTCTGGGCATTAGTTTCAGGGGTCCAGACTGTGTGCACAAAGGCAAACTTGCAGTTTACACAAAAGTCTGGAACAAGGACACGTAAATTCAGGACACTAGGGCAATCTTCATACCAGTAACCATCTTCCCTGGAATCCATTCCTGGGCTACAAAAACTTGATCTTGTTTCTTGGGAAACTCCTAGGTCTTACCTAGAGGTGATGATCAAATACCTCCACCATTGTCATCTTTCAAAACTGGTCAGGGTCTTAACTTAGAGTTTTAGAGAAGAACTTTCCTCTAGAGGATTACAAAATATTATGTTAACAATCATACACAAAGTAAATAGACTGGTTGACTTTGTTCTCTTGAATTGGAGAAACCCAGGATTCCTTGTTGCTGTTTATATGGGCATAGAAACTTTGGCATCACATCAGCCATTAGTCAACCTTCCTCACTGAAAAATTATAATGAAGTATTGGGAGTGTTTTTCTGAATCCAAGATACTTTAGGTTTCATTTCTTTTTATCAAATTCCTTTATCTAGTAAGTTCACTTCATAGAAAAAAGATTTTGTTTGAAACAGCTTATTATGCATGAACCTGTGATCTCTCTCTGATCTTTTGCTAAGTACTTCTATTCTGAATCAAAGGAAGTTAAATGGGAGAGTAACTCTAGTTTTGAGAGTTCTAGTATTTTGAAAGGGTTGTACACTTTTGTTCAGAAAATGATATCTGAAAGACATAGTTTCTTCCTAGAGTTGAATCCAGGATGACTACAACATTTTTCTAATCCCTAAACTGAATTTCCCAAAATTACAATAGAAAATTTTTCTGAGCTAAATAATATTTTTCTTTTGGGCATCAATGTTTTTATGAAATATAGTCTATAGAAGGTAAATAGGAGGGTGAGCTTGGTACAATGAGAAAAATACACATTTTCCCCTGAGTTTCCACTATGTCTTCATCATTGTATTGAGGGTATAAATATGTTTGACATTAAGCTGTTTTCTGGGAAAATTAATATGGTATGCATTTTAATTTTCTTTTTCTCCTTTTTTACTTTCCTTTTTTGAACTCCATTTAGACCTTTTCCTGTACTTCAATATCCAGCTCCATCTTTGTTTCTCTTTCTAATACGTTTGTTTTTTCATCTAACAGAATATATTTTCTCCATAATTGGCATTTTAATATTATTCTGAAAGCTGTGGGTCAGGACAGCTACACCTGTAACTGTCTTTGATAAAAACCATTTTTCTTTCATTAAGTGTGCTTTACCGTTTAGATTTGTGAAGGTAGATTCTAACCACAAAGGGAGGACAGAAAAATTGGGGTAAAAATTCCTTTTATTAAACTGATAATGTGGCTGAAAGAATGTATTAACTTCTATCTTGTCTTTTCTGTGGGAGTTCTTTTTATTTGGCAGCATATTCAAGTTCAGAGATAAAAGTAAAAAATAGGCTGCAAAGTGAATGAAAGCTAGAACTCTGGTCATAATATCTTTATATTCTCTTTGCCTTGCATTTTTTTTTGCTATTCAAGCCATGATACAATTCATCTGTCAGACTCATTCTCTTTCACTGCTCCCTCTAAATCCAATAACCTATCCCTAAATTCTCAATTACCCTATTTTCCTTGCTTCTTAAAACATTATTCAAAGTAAAATAAATAAAGATATATTTCTCATCTTATAGCATCTATCACAAAAACAATATGTACTACAAAAAGGCTAAGGGGAAAAAGATTACGTACACTATTGGTGGGAATGTAAGATGGTCTAGTCTATGAAAATTAGTGTGAAGTTTTTTTCAATAAAATAAAAATAGACTTACTATATACTCTAGCAATTATGGTTCTAGTAGCTATGTGAAGAATGTAAAAATTCAGATTAAAAACTAAAGAAGATGCTATATATGCATATATATACAATTCTTAATAATACAGTTCAACTATAAATTGTAATCTTGGTTTTTGACATGAAATAAATACTAAGCAAAGTTCAAAGGAGAAAAACAAATTTTTGGTGCTATAACTCAGAGATGATATATATACAGAAGCAAAACAAAAGACATTCAAAACAAATGGAAACAACATTTTTATATGTACCATCTTCACTGATATAAGATGATATCTCATTGTTGTCTTGATTTGGATTTCCTTAAAGATAAGTGATAAGCATTTTTTTCATGTGCCTATTGGTCATCTGTCTTCCTCAGATACGTTTCTATTTATTTCTTCCTCCCCTTTTAATAGATTTTTTAGATTTCCAGGATTAACCTTTGTATATTGTATATCCTAGATACTAACCCTCTATTTGATATGTTGGGGGAAAATATTTTCTCCCACTCATTCAACTGTCTTAAGTCTTAGTTCTTAATTTTGTTTTTGCCATACAAAAACTTTTAAGTTCGATGTAGTCCCTTTTATTCAATTTGATTCTATAGCCCTTGCAGTGGCATAATATTATTGAAGATTTCTTTAAAGTATAGGTCTTGGAGTGTTCTGCCTATGTTTTCTTCAATGAACTTTATGGAAACAGGTCTGATCTCAAGGTCTTTGATCCACTTTGAATTAACTTTTATTTAAAGTGTCATATATTGATCCAGCCTTAATTTCTTACGTGTGGTTACCCAATTGCCCTAAAACCATTTGTTGAAGAGGCTATCTTTATTCCATTTCATGTTCTCGGCTCCTTTGTCAAAGATTAATTGATGGAGGTAATTCGTTTGCCTTTCATGCAAAAGGTCATCACTTCAAATCCTGGTGCCCCATATGGTCCCCCGTGCCTGCCAGGAGCATTTTCTGAGCATGGAGCCAGGAGTAACCCCTGAGCACTGCTGGGTGTGACCCCCCAAAAAAGATTAATTGATTATATACTTATGGGTTGTCACTGGGTATTCTCTTCTGATCCATTGATCTGAAAGTCTGTCTTAATATTATGCTGTTTTAATTGCTATGGCTTTGTAGTGAAGCTTCAAGTTAGGTAATAAGATGCCTCCCAATTTATTTATTTTATTTTTATTTTTTATTTTTATTTATTTATTTATTTATTTATTTGGTTTTTGGGTCACACCCGGTGACGCTCAGGGGTTACTCCTGGCTATGCACTCAGAAGTCGCTCCTGGCAGGCACGGGGGACCATATGGGGAACCAGGGGATCGAACCGCGGTCTGTCCTAGATTAGCGCAGGCACCTTACCTCCAGTGCCACCACCCGGCCCCCCAATTTCTTGTTTTTCAGTATGGTTTTGGCTATCATGGTTCTTTTATGGTTCCACACAAACTTGATCTAAAACTTTGAAGAATGTCTGAATTTGGATAGGGATTGCATTTCCTGTAATAGCATAGGTAAGATGGTCATTTTGATAGTGTTAAGTCTTCTGATTCATGAGAATGGATTGTTTCACATTTAGCTATTCAGTTTCTTTCTTAACTGTTTTGAAGTTTTTGTTGTATAGGTCTCTTATAAATCTTTTTTGATAATTTTATTTCTAGGTACTTGATGGTTTTAGATATTATTTAAATTGGATAGACTCTTTGATCTCTCCTGAGTCATTACTGTTTTGCAACCAATTTTTTGTATTGACTTTGTAGCTGACCACTTTGTTGTATTGTTTTGTTCTTTCTAGAGGCTTTTTGTGGACTCTTTAGGTATATCTATGTACATAATCATGTTACCTATAAAGAGGGACACTTTTGTTGGTAGGAATGTGAAAAGGAACTCTCATCCACTGCTGGTAGAAATACTGCCTAGCCCAACTCCTATGAAAAATAGTGTGGAAGGTTCTCAGAAAACTAAGAATCTATCTTCTGGATGACTCAGAAATCCTGTTTTTGGATATCTATCTCCAGGACAGAAAAACACTGGTCAAAAAAAATATATGCACATTCCTATTTATTACAGCACTTAGTATAATAGCTAAGAGTTGTAATCAACTTAGATGTCCAACAAGAGACGTAATCATGAAGATGTGATATATATACACGATGGAATAGTACATACATAACTATAAGAAATAATGCAATCAGCAATTGCTGCAACATGGATGGAAATGGAAGATATTATGTCAAAGTAAGGAGAAGGATAAATACAAGATGAAACTGCTTATGTATGATATTTAAATAACTGCAATGATTTAAATAGGCTTTGTCAAGAACACCCTAGGTTCCAGAATATACTGAGAAGGTAAGAAATTGAGTGGGAAGGATACAGACATATATATGAAATTATGGGAGACAGGAAATAAGGGGTCTCAGGTGTATTAGTGGTGTTAAGAAAGGATAGGACTGAATACCCAAGTCAGAATCAAAAGCAAATGAAATCATTAGACACAAACTTTACCATACTTAAAAAGGCGCCTGTTATGATGGCAGATTAGGATGGGTGGTGGTGGAATGGGATGGAATCTGGGAATATTGGTGAAGGGAGGTTGACTCTGGTGGTGAGACTGGTCCTGAATCATTGTAAAAAAAAAATCATTGTAATCATGTGTAAAACCCAACTATGAATACCTTTGTAAAGTATAATGATTTAAATAAAAAACTAAAAAAAAAACAAAAAACAAAACAACGTGGCCAGAGAGATAGCATGGAGTTAAGGCATTTGCCTTGCATGCAGAAGGTCAGTGATTTGAATCCCAGCATCCCATGTGATCCCCTGAGCCTCCCAGGAGTGATTTCTGAGCGTAGAGCCAGGAGTGAAGCCTGAGTGCTGCTGGTTGTGACCAAAACCAAAATAAAATAAAATAAAATAAAATAAAATAAAATAAAATAAAATAAAATAAAATAAAGCAAACCCTTGGATCATGATTCTAGAACTGGGGTGGGGAAAAAAGGGAGCATGCAGAGCAGAGAAGGGTCAGTAGATGATAGTGTAGGGATCTCAGCATTTAGGTGCTAAGTCTGGAATGATGATTTACTTTTAGAAAAAGCAGTGTTAGCAATTCCTAAAACAAATTCAAATCGAAGATGCCTCAAATTATAAAGAACAACAGCAAAAATTCATTATACTCCAAGATATACCTTATCATTAAAATAAATTTACATTAAATTTCATGCCTGATCATGGGGCATTTAATGAATCTTTCTTTACCTCAACTTCTAGAGCCAGCCTTACAAACTATAACCAGTGCAAATGTAGCAATCGTCTGTTTTGAAAATGAAGTTTTGTTGGAACATAGCTTTACATATTTATTACATATCACTTATGGCAGCAGAATAATTATGGGATTTTATGGATGCAAAGCCTAAATTATGTGACCTTATATAAGAAATTTAGTGTCACTTACAATTTTGTGGATACAAACCTTTTTTCACATGTAGCTAGACTAGAAATGGCCCAAGCTACCAACATCCTTAACTGGGATTCTCTATGAATCCTAGATCTGGTCTGAGTTCACTTTACTTAGAGAATATTGTATTCTCCAAAACTGATAATATATCTATGGCAAAAGTTAGGAATTAAAATTAGCATTGACATACAGGTTAGAATCAAGGTAATATTCATACTACACACTTTTTTTTTTTGGTTTTTCAGGCCACACCCATTTGATGCTCAAGGGTTACTCCTGGCTTAGCGCTCAGAAATTGCCCCTGGCTTGGGGAACCATATGGGATGCCGGGGGATCAAACCACGGTGGCTATCTTTCCTTGGCTAGCGCTTGCAAGGCAGACATCTTACCTCTAGCGCCACCTCGCTGACCCCCACACTACACACTTTATAACTTGCACCTTTTCATACTTTTGCGGCCCTGGTTAAGTTTTTAGAAAATTTAGAAAAAAATTTCAAAGTAATTGTTGTTTTTAAATTTTTCTATACATTGGAATAGTAAAAACCAGGAATGACCTTAGTGACTTATGATGAATGAGCCAGAAAAGTGGTTGGAGAATCTAAGAAAAAGAACATATGTTGTTTTTTGAGGCTGGTGACTCTTGCTTCTGCCAATACAAACATTAATATAGTTTCTGAAGTCTAAATAGACTCCACTTCAGGTACAAGTTCAAATAGTCCTTTAAAGCCAGCATGTCTTGCACATGGGAACAAGAGATGACAAGTGCAGATTGATCAAATACAGACACATGCTTCCAAAATATCACATATTTGAAGTTAGTTCAAACAGTATGGATTCAAATAGTATTTGTGCTGGGAATTTCTTATGACCTTATTTTTTATTATGAGAGGAGTCTAAGGAGCAGATGTACATACACCTATACAAATATGGTAGTTCTTTCAATGTTGATTAGAATGAGAATGAAATGATATATTTATAACAGGTATTTATAGAAAGCATAAGCAAAATATTAATTGACTCTGGAAACTTTCAAACCAATTTTCCAGTTAAATGTCACAGAATTAATTGAAGTATCTCAAAATTACAAGGTGTCTTGTAATTCAAGATCCCACACCATTATCCAAACGATATTTTCAGATTTGACCCATTTCCAGTAAATAGCAAAAGAACTTCATACTAGGCATACCTTATTCTCTTCTCAATAGGGAGTATTCTCTAGTCACTGTCACTTTGAATAGAATTTGCTTTCACTTAATAACTAGATCTACTCCACTATACATCTACTTTAAGCAAACATCACAAACACCATCAGTTTTCTCACCTTCATTTATTTAACCATTTGTCTACTACACATTACTCTGTTCATCACTAATCATTTTCCATATGATTTTAGGAAATACACTAGACCAATTTTATTTAAATCTCTATTTTATTAGACATTACTCATTTAATGTGTATTAGATTAAAACTTACCAATTCCTAAAATATATTATTCCTAAAATTCCTAAAATATAGTGTTTTTGATTTAACAAAATCTCAGGAAAGACTTCTATTTAAAATAATAGTGTAACTACATCTCAAGTCCTATACATAGTAGTTGATATGGGAGCTGTCCAAGAATTATATGAGTTGTATAAGAGTGATAAATGAAGTCAGAGTCATTACATTCTATACCTTTTCTGCTTTAGAAGACAAGTGTAGTATCATTCTACTACTACATGGATCCATGCTTTTTTGGGTCAAGGTATTTATTTGGAATTTGCTGTTGATTCTACTAATTCATTTACTCTCACAACCTATACTCCAGAAAGAATCTCCTGGGCTTTTCATAATTCCTTATGCATCTTGGAAACATTTATTAGATTATTCTACTTTACTATGCTCATGGAGTTACATGGATCCCAAAGTAAGGTTGCTTGATTTTGATGTATTGACAATTTAATAGCTATAAAATTTTGAATAAAAACAACTCAATTTCTCCAAGCCTCATCTTCTTCATCTATGAAATGGTAAACATTTATGACACAATTATTTATTAAGATTATGTGGTTTGATATTTGTAAATCTCAATTAAGTGCCTGACATAAATACACAATACATTTCAGTTGCATTTTTATTAGACAAAAATTATGTATTATATTAGTCTCTGGACTTTGATGGACTGACTAGAAAATTGTGTCATAGTAGTTAAGAGCCTATGTTGAATCTAAATCATAGGAATCCTGATTTTACCATATAGTTTGCAATTGCTGACTAAATTGGGTTATGCATCATATACTTTTATGTCTTTAGTTTTCTCATCAGTAAAGTGGAATAGCAGTAGGTATCTTGGATACTTTTTAATAAAAATTCCTAAATTAATATAGGAAAAGTATTAGAATATGTATGGACTTCAGTACTTTCAGATAAATGCAAAATATATTTTTTGCTTTGATTCATTATAGTTTAAAATAGTATATTTTATGTTTGAAGGAACAAGTTGATTCTATTAATAATTTTAAGTTATGGGAAATGTAGAACCAGAATCGTCTACTAGTCACATTTTTTTCTTTTTCTTTTTTTTTTCTTTTGGTTTTTGGGTCACACCCGGCAGTGCTCAGAGGTTACTCCTGGCTCCATGCTCAGAAATTGCTCCTGGCAGGCACAGGGGACCATATGGGGCACCAGGATTCGAACCGATGACCTTTTGCATGAAAGGCAAACACCTTACCTCCATGCTATCTCCTGGCCCCCTCATTTTTTTCATTGTGAACACATTCCTATTAATTAAACATCAAAGTAAAAGTTTACAGTTAAGACATTCAGATATCTAAAATTTATATATGGGAATCCAAGTACTTGCTTTATCCCTGTTTGGTGACCTTTCCCTGATTTAACTTTCATTATAGGGAACAGTTAGCACCAGGTGGATTCATGTTCTCATTCCCATAACCTCTGGAAAAATAGACAAATGAGAATGTTTAATTTAGCCACTGAATTATCTACATTTAGATGTGTAAGTTTCCAGTGAAGTCACCTTTTGGCACTTAGGGCCATAGTTTCAAAGACAAACCTAGAGGTATAAATATCTGTGGATGAAACCCTTCATCACATTACATCCAGTGAGCAACCATGAAGACTCTCATCTTCCTTGCTCTCCTGGGAGCTGCTGGTGAGTCTCTATTAAGTACTGAATTAGAAAGTGTAATATATATATATATGTAATATATATGTAATATATATATATATAGCTATGATCACCAGAAAACAGTTTTCTCGAACCACATAAATTAACAGATACTAATTGTACTATGAGCAGTGATCAATTCTCAATAAATATATGTATTGAATTATATCAGCTCTGCTAAAAACAATTAATTTATGCCTATCATGTATTAACAGCTTTATTTTTGTACTTTGGAAGAAAACAATTGATTTTAAGTATGGTATCTATATTCAGTACTTTTTTTTTTTTTGGTCCACACCCAGTGACGCTCAGGGGTTAGTCCTGGCTATTCGCTCAGAAGTCGCTCCTGGCAGGCACGGGGGGCCATATGGGAACCGGGGGATGGATCCTTGGTCCGTTCTAGGCTAGCGCAGGCACCTTACCTCCAGCGCCACATCCCGGCTCCTGATATATTCAGTACTTTTAACCAGTCATATAGATACTAAATATTTTTAATTGAGGAAGTAGTTCAGGATGAAGGTGTGATCAGGATAGAAAGTAGTTAGAGACGGCATTTGATCTAAACTTGAAGGTAACATCAATAAAGTAATAAAAAAGGATGAGAAAAGGATAGTAAACATTAAGGGGATGTTTGTTTTAATCTTCTTAAAGATTTGCAGTTAATTATTAGATTATGTCAAATTTTGTGATCTTAAAAAGGCTATTAAAATTTGAGTCTCTTCTGTATTAAAAAGCTAAGAGGTCTCAAGGTAAAAACATGGAGGGAGAAGGGCCTTCAAAGCAATGCTCAAGGGCCCTCTAGGGCCATTCCTGGTGATACTTGGCTAACTAGTATCAGTGTGAAGGTCCGAAGGATGCAGTGGTGCTCTGGCCCTGCAGTACTAGGGACTACCAGAGCTACTCCAACAGTGCTTGGGGTCCTTTGGGGCCACATCTCATGATGCCCTTAGTCTCAAAACAAAATTAGATGCATGTAGTGGTGTAAATAACTTATGTGTTAAAGCACAAAAATTAAAATAGAAGATCTTGAAAACTTGCTTCAAAACCACCATTTTCTGATGAGATGAGGCAAGGGTACAATATTTACTCTCCTGGTTAATGGCAAAAAAGAGTTGGTCAAATGACATTTCAAGGTAAGTCTGCTTAACAGATTGTTTTCAACTGTTCCCCATCAGTGGCTTTCCCCGCTGACGATGATGACAAGATCGTCGGGGGTTACACCTGTGCCAGGAATGCCATTCCCTACCAGGTGTCCCTGAACTCTGGCTACCACTTTTGCGGAGGTTCCCTCATCAATGAACAGTGGGTGGTGTCCGCTGCTCACTGCTACAAGTCGTAAGTAACCATTGTTCATATCCCTGTTCTCCATGATCAACTCTTGCCAAAGCTACATCAGATTTGTTCTTGAGAGTTGAGCATTGACAGATGAAAAACAAAACAAAACAATACAAAAAAACTCAGATCCACTCTTTCCCCCAGGACCATACTGGGTATTTAGGAACTCTCCTGTAGTAACCTGGGAGAAAATTTTGGATAGTCTTAAAACTAAGTTATAAATACCAATCAATAAAAAAATCATAATTAGGGAAAGTTGGTATATGGAAGAAACAAAACACCAGATAGTTTCCATACAAAATTTAAAAGAAAAGATACGCGCTCCTGAAAATTCCTCATTCCTCTGCTGCCTCATTATTATCGCCCTACTAGAATTGGTAGTCCAAGAGGTGCTTATCAGTTGCCACCATTTCACTTCCATCTTTTTTATCTCTCTCTCTCTTACTCATGTGTTTCACATTCCCTTGCCTCAGTTGTCTAACACATGGAGGTTGCGAACCCGTACTTTAGTGATGTCTATCCAGCACCACAACTGATAGGACTACATCTTAAAGAACTAAACATACGCCCTTTTTAATATAAACAAATATCCTGTGTTAATGAATACTCAAGGGGGTGGATTGTGCTAATGCTCTTGATTGGGCTGTTCTGGTAAGGAGAAGAAGCTGGAATCAGATACTTAGAGAACTTTTTTATTTTTATTTTTTTAATTTAGTCGCATCCAGGTGCGTCTGGGAGAACACAACATTGAGGTCCTTGAGGGTGGTGAGCAGTTCATCAACTCCGCCAAGGTCATCCGCCACCCCCAGTACAATGCAAACACCATTGACAATGACATTATGCTGATTAAGCTGAGCACCCCTGCCACCCTCAATGCTCGCGTGGCCTCCGTTTCTCTGCCCAGTTCCTGTGCAGCTGCTGGCACCAAGTGTCTCATCTCTGGATGGGGAAACACCCTGAGCAATGGTTGTAAGTATTGCTTGGAACAGAGGCAACACATGTAAGAATTCTAGTGGTTAAAGGCATGCTAGGCTGAAGTTAGAGTGAACTAACTTATGGGCACAGCTGATGAATCATATTGTTGATGAATAGAGGGGTTCTGTAAAAGAGGAGTTGAAGGAGGATATGGTCAGCTACACCCAAGTAACCTGGGGCATGTCCCAAAGAAGTTGATTGTTGAAGGAACCTAAGAATGTACTCTTGACACAAAATTTTCAGTGTGTTCTCTGCATGCCCCCTGAAATCCATAATGAATTAGAATAAGTCAGTAGAAGAATGTCAGCATTAGTAGAACTCTAAAGAAATTAATCAGCTAGTCCAAGTTGTCATTCAGAAGATTTACTGAGGGTAGTGGACAGATGAATTTTTGGAATATAATTATTGAAATTAAAGAGTCTCCTTTGCTTAAAAATGTAACAAAAGTAGATGATGACAAAGATACCTATTTAACTAAAGTGTTATGAGTGATTTGAAGAGACCTAGAAACTAAGGAAGTGAACATAACAGAAGAGAAGAAATTTACTGCCTAAAGTATAAACCTATACTTAGTTTTTATATTACATTCAGTATATTTTAAAAACAAAGTTTCTGGATTTGATGAAATCAGAGAGATATACAAGTTTGGAAGATATTCCATATAAAAGTGTTCTCCAAACTAAACGTTTATCGACTAACCAAAACCAAAAGAGAATATAGGGCTGTGGGATAGAGAGGAGGGATACTGAGAAACAGCCAGAAAATCTCTGGGTAATTTTTTTTTCTTTCGCATCCAACAGACAACTACCCTGAGCTCCTGCAGTGCCTGCAAGCTCCCATCCTCTCTGACAGCGTTTGCCGTAATGCCTACCCTGGCCAGATCTCCAGCAACATGATCTGTCTGGGCTACCTTGAGGGTGGAAAGGACTCTTGCCAGGTTCATTTTTTAAATTCTCCTCTTTTCAGTTCTATCTTATGCATTTCTACCATATTCCCCTTCCATAAAAAAAGAATTTTGAAAGGTTATTTCTGGAATTGATTGTGGGGAAAATAACTTTTGTTATAAATGATGCATTTTATTTTTGTGATGTTTAAAGCTAGGTATAAAAAGATACACAGAAAATGATGTGCAAACAGTACATCCAGGTGCACCTTTTGAGTTAGTGTATTATAAAGAGAATCTTTTAAAAAATTAAGTTCATTGGGAAACATTTAACTCCTAAGTCCTTACCTCTTCTTGGGCCTACAAATTTGCTATTAAGGAAAGAGTAGATAAAGGCAGAGGGACTAAGAAATGGAGACTGAGAATTAGATTTTGTTTTCCTGTTTTGTTTTGTTTTTGGGTCATATTCTGTGGTCTTCAGGGATTAGTTACTCCTAGCTCTAAGTTCAGAAGTGTTCCTGACAGGCTCAGGGACCCTATGGGATGCCAGGATTCGAAACAACATTTGTTCTGGATCAGCTGGGTGCAAGACAAAGGCCCTACCTCTGGGTCCTGAGAGTTATATTTCTAAGGAAAGAGAAATGCTTCTTGGAAGTTCAGGGATGATGACCCCAGGGCAATGCAGGAGCATTGAGTAATTTGAGAGAGTTCTAACTATGCCTTTCCTCTTGTTCAGGGTGACTCTGGTGGCCCTGTGGTCTGCAACGGAGAACTTCAGGGTGTTGTCTCCTGGGGCTATGGCTGTGCCATGAAGGGCAAACCCGGTGTCTACACCAAGGTCTGCAACTACGTGAACTGGATTCGTCAGACTATGGCTTCTAACTGAACCCCTTTATTTCTTCATGATCCATTCTCTGGATCAAATTCATTCTCCTATTCCTGAAAACACTCTCAATAAAAAGCATTTATTCTAAATGTATTAAAAATTGTCATCATTTTTGGTTTATGAACTTTTCTATGAAACAGACAGATCAGTGTAAAGATAGATACGGATTGGCATAGCATGGAATATTATGATACAACTTTGAAGCTTTCTTGGTACTAATCAACCTAATCAAAAATTTGGGAAGTTGCCCCATGAATACAGGATTATGAAATGGGCTGTATCCTGAGCAAAGCAAACTTAGACAAAGTTTAGGGGTAAGTAGGAAACATCCTTCTAGGAAGACTAACTGAACAGCAATACAGACAGCCTCTCATGGAGCATCCTGCCAAAAAAAAAAAAAGAGCAAAGCATTCCCTTAGTTTCAAGTTATGGATTATCTACCCTAACTCCCCCATTCCTATATATACACTGACTGTTTATGCTTAGTACAATGTACTTATTTATTACAAATTGTGTAGGTGTTAAGAAATGAAAATTGAAGACTGTATCTAATTAAAACAAAGACCAAGAAACTCTCTGTTGAGGCTGTTTAGGCTTGTCTACGTTGTAGAGTCTCAAACTACAGCATTTGCCTCATCCTTTGCAACAGCCCCTGCTGGAAGATTGAAGATACCATTATGATTGGCTAGATTGTGGTGATCCATCACACAAAACTTTTTCTAATCACAGATTATGAGACCTTGATGATAGGAATATCCCCATAACTGTTATTATCTTATTTTAGCCAGATTTTGACACTAAAATGAAGTAAAACTCAATTGCCCAAAGTCATTCATTCAACTAATAGGAAATAAAGTCCGTTGCCTTTATTTCTGTAAGTTATGTGGAACTTTGAAAGTCTAGATAAGGGGAACTTTATAAAACTATTAAAAAGACCACAGATGCCCTGTATTTTTCAAGATTTCAAAATTGTATTCATTTATGTCTTCTAATTCCCCCAAGATTTTGCTTGTTTTCCCCTGGGGATTGTATTGCTATAGCAGACAAAGTTTAACTATCTGTTCATGTCCTACTTACTATCAATAACCCCCATCTTCAAGCTAAATTATATACTATTTCGAACTCTGAGCAAAATAAAGTTTAAACATCAGATAATATTTTAGAAAATAGACGTACTGTGATAAAGGACTATAGAGTGTTGGCTATAGAGTGTACTGGAGTCTTATATCCCCATGTGTTCAATGACCATAAAGTAATTAAACAAGAAAATATATACCCCTCCAAACAGAACCACATAACTTGAAACATCTTGTTCTGCCTCACAAATTTAGGGGGAAATAATGTAGGGTACCAAGACCAAACAAGTGTATGAACATTGAGTAGAAATAAAAAATGATCATACTTAAATACCAAAAAAAATGTAAGACACATGTTTGACCTTGCCACAGGTAAATTAGGGAGCCATGTGAAATTTTATGGGGGTCCTGAGATGAACATATAGTATTTTCTTTTAATGTCTTGATAACAGATGTTCTCTTGCATAAGTCATTCCCTAAAGAACTAAATGCTTTATTCATCACTCCCTTTTGGGGACACAGGAGTCAGGAAAAGTTCAACATGTCAAAGAAACTCTGAAGACAGTTTAGTCTTGAACTTGACACATACTTTGAGGACCACAATTTCTTGTTATTAAAATGTAGAAATAAAAATTAATTCATCTCATACCTTTTCTACTCCAATGTTTGATGAGTCTCAGAAAATAGCAGAGTCTTCTTAGAGAAGGAAAATGGAAAGAGGGAACAAGGATAAAGGTTCAAGGAAGGCAGAATGAGACAACAAAGGAAATCTATGTCACAGGCAGGGAAGGCAAAATGTCATGGGTTACATTAGGGCTGCAGGAGACATACTGAAGAACATAGCAAAATGGAGTTTGACTTGGTCTACTACTTTATTTCATTCACAATAGAAACAACTTCATTATTCTTAAAAAAAATTCAGCCTCAATAAGGACTTTTTTGAAGCTTTTACAAAGATACTCACATCTCCTAAATGCCAATTTATGTTTCTTTCCAGGCTGTTCTTGATGATAATACTCAAGACTGAAAGATCTGCAGTTTGTTCGACTTATTTTTAAGATAGCAGCCTGCAAGTGAGTTCACCTTCATCTTAATTTTATGGACACAAATGATGATTCTAGGGCCTTATTGATCAAGATAGGGGTCCTCTAAAAGAAAAGTTGAAAAAGAATGTTGGTGCTAACTAGCTCTTGGGGTCCGGTTTGAATTAGAAAACTTCTTTGAGTTCTCTTGAGGAGAGTGGATGCATAGGCACATTTCTCATGAAGAAATGAGAGCACACACAAATGGGTGTGTGTAGAACAGCATTCTAATTTTAATATCCTGACTAGGGATTTTTATATAGGGTATGTTGTCAGTCACAGGTATAAAAATAATGCTCACATTTTGTTTCTTTGCAAATTAAAGAAACTTGTCAGTGTACATTGTTTGGTCTTTAAAACAATACACTTGGCTCTATGTGGTTTATAACCTTAGAATAGAATACAGTTCAATTAGGAGCCCAAATGACAAAAGAAGGTACGTCTTAAAAATCTCAAAGTAGTTCCTTTCTAGCCAGGCCCTAGGTGTCACACTGATGTAAATTAAGAGATTAGCAAGAAGCCCGGGTTTCCTTATCAAATTTTCTTTACCAAAGGGAATAGATTTTTAGATCTAGGGGCTTATAACAATTGACTAACTTCCAATGGTCAAGTTTTGAAAGGGATAAAACTTATAAAAAGGGAGTACAGAATCTATACCTAGTAAAATTCAAAAGCTCAATGCTATTTAAGCCAAACCTTTTTGGAGTGTAGATTAGTTAGCAGATATTCAAAGTGACTAGGGAAAGTCCCTAAAGCAAAGCAATCTTTTCTGATAGAAACTGTTAATGGCATTTAAAGACAAGGAGAAAAGAAATTGTTTTTTATGCTGAATTTTCCAGGTAAAGAGAAATTTAATTGAAGCTATAGTTTTTGCATTTTTTGATAATAGTTTATTTGGGGGCTCTTTCAGCATTTTCAAAGACTATGGAATAATCACTTGCTATCAAAATGAAAATGGTACTAACCACATTATTAGAGTAAAGAAGAATTTTGCTGAACAGATCATGGTACTGAGTAGAGAAAAATCCTAAATTTTATGGGGTTTGTGGAGCTTTTATGGTTCCCATATCTATAAATTTATACAACTATTTTAATATAACTGATTTTGATTTACTGTTAGTTTAGTTTACCATACTATAAAATTGGGGAGGAATATAGTGTCATGTCTCAGTGTGAACAACTCACTGCAACCATCACAAAAGTTTCTGCACCATCACTCTATCCCAAGGATTCTTTCCACTTATTTTACTCAACCCAAACCACTTTCTGTCTGGTAACTATCATTTTTTATTGAATCTTAAGAGCATTTAACTGAAGTTTTACAGTCTGATTTTGTTATTTATGTTATACATCTGAGGAATCTGGTCATTGTCTTTTATTTGCTGAATCATTTCATTCAGCACAATCACCTCAAGTACTATTCACTTCAGAAACTCAAGGACTTTTAGTGCTTTAAGATGGGATGGCATCGTATGCACAGGGGGTGATTATTTGGATGCTATTTTATTGGCTAGCACACCAGGACCAGCCTTAGAACTTATCAAAGCAGAGGATATTCTGTAACTGGCTTACTTCAAAAGAGACAATAATTTATTGTTTGACTTTCTGACATTGTTCACTGAGGTGAGTGAATACTAACCATGTAAATTAAACATGGTTAGTATCTTGGTGGCTTCAGGCTAACCCATATTTCTATAAAATCAAATAAAAAGGGGAAGGTTGTAAAATGAGAATGTTTTATAGAAGCAGAAAAGGAAACATATTCTCAGCATTGAAGAATACATTTTCAACTTCATTTCAACACCAAATCAGCATCCCTAGGAATATCAATTAATATATTTTCAGAATACATTAAGGTTTGTGATATCTTATTCTATTTTAAAGTTTAAATAATTGCATCGCATTTTGTAAAAATAATATATTATGTATCAGTTGAAACCAAAACCACATATTTCTTATCACATGGCTCCCAAAATCACAGTGACTAATTCTATAATCACATTGGTATTTTTATTAGGAGTTTATTATTTATTAGGAGTTTATTATTTTATTATTTTATTAGGAGTTTATTATTTATTATTTCAGGTATCAGACTTTTGTCATCTATACTATTTCAGTTTAATTTCCATAAAAACTTAAATTGAATGTAGCTCTTAAGTTTCCTGATTTCACTTTTGGTGTAATCTGATTTAGGACATTATAGTGGAGTATATTCCATTAAAAAGATGTTGTAGAGGTAACAATAAACTTAGCTTAAGCTATCTCTATTTATTACATTGTTTTCTTTCTTGTTCTTCTCTGCCAGATTTAAAATTATAGGATACCTAGTATAGACTTTCTGTATCTTAAGGTTGAGGTTATAATAATAAATTTTGTGATTGAGATGAATAAATAATATGACATTTTGCAAGTGGATGCATATGCCTATTTACATATGTGCACAAGTACATATCTTTAAAAGTCACACATTTATATACAGTGTGTTTCAATAAAAAAACAGTTTAGGAACCTAGAAGATAGTACAGGGGTAATATTTTTGCTTTATATACAGCCGATGCTGGCTCAATTTCCATCATCACATGTGGTTTTCAGAACACTGCTGAAAGAGACACCTGTACACAGAGCCAGGAGTATGTCTGGAACACCACCAGGTGTAGCTCAAAAGTAAAAAAATTATTTTTAATTAAAAAATTATCAAGGCTTGGCCAGAATGAAAGCACAGTGGTAAGGTGTTTGCCCTGCATGCAGCTGCCCAGGATGAACCTGGGTTCTTTCCCTGGCATCCCCTATGGTCCCCAGAGCCAGGAGCAATTTCTGAGAGCATAGACAGGAGTAACTTCTGAGCATTACCAGGTGTGGCCGAAAAAAAAAATGAACAAGGCTGGGTGATAGCAGAATGGAGAGGTCAACTCAGGTTTGATTCCCAGCATCCCATATGGTCCCCCAGACCTACCAGGAGTGATTTCTAAGTACAGAACCAGTAGTAACCCCTGAGCACCACTGGGCGTGACCCAAGACCCCCAAATTAAATAAGGCAGTTTGACACACTAAAATAATCTACTCCCTTTATGAATTAAAAATTAAATATATATCAAAAGTAGGAAAAATGGTAAGAACACTAACTTTGTGTCTTTTACTTCATGGTCACTTGTTACTGTCCGATGGGTTATCAAAGGTTTGAAAGTCCAAGTTAGAAGTTCATCCAAGTTAGAAGAATAGCTACAGAGATATTCTACCTGCTGTAAAGAGATTTAATGCTCTAAGTCCACTATTTTCGCACAGAGATACTGAGGAAAAAATCCCAAGAGTCCATTGCCTGTGATGAGTAATCTCAAAGATTAATGTATTGATTAGCTAATACAAAGTAAGAGACTGATGACGTGAGTATTATGATAAGGAAAGTGATAAGAGGCTTCTCTTTCCACAGAAGTTAGTGACCCTGTTCGGGGTGCAGTTTTTGTTTAAAGAACCTGATGCCATCTCAAATGGCACTGTACTCTAATTTCTTTGAACTTTTAAATGATGTCTTCAGCACTTAATATTTTTCAAATTATTATTTAATTCTCACAATAGCCCTTTCAAAGTTTCTTTTAGCTCTTCCTTTGAGTTATTACTTTCAGCACAGGATTTCTGGTTTGAGAGTAGATGGAAATCAAAACCATCAGAAATCCTCCATTCAGTCTCCCACTGCCAAACCTGCAAACTGTTTTTCTTTATTTTTTAACACATCTTCCTCCATATATCCAAGAAGTAAGACCTTATTATTTGCATTGTATATTTTTTCACCTGTAATATGTATCCCACTTCCTATAATATCCTCATGAAGTAATAAAGATAGGTTACTTGTCTAATAAGATCAGAGCTCTTATAAAAATGCTCATACAATTACTCTTTATCTGTGCATATTTATGGGAAAGATAGTGTGAAAATATGAAAATTTTCTACAAACCAGGAATTAGTTATTAGAAAATTTTCTGTCATCGTTACAGTTATCTCATTGCCTCACAAACTGAGACTGTGATAAAATATTTGTTTTTAATGGACATTGGACATTAATATATTTTGGTAAGTAGTCTGTTTAGTTCTTTTATCTACTTTACAGTTAGATTTTATTGCTTAATTTTAAGTTGTGCTCATTTATTTTTGATATAAATATTTATAAGATGTATCATTATATATACAGTCATTTACACCTAGTTATGGTATGCAGATTTTAGCCCTAAATATTTTGCAATTTGTATCTTTTTTCATTATATTATGAAGATTTAGATAATTCACAGTCCTCGTCAGTGAGCTGAAAGTCTTGTTTGACTTGGGCCAGTGATTGGATGGTTGAAAAAAGTAAATGATTGGGGAATTCTTCAGCCTTATTCACTAAATAAAGCTGATATCTCCTGAAGCCTGACTGCCTGTGAGTTTTCTATCTGTCGCTATCCTGAACCCTCAGACCCGTTGGCTGAACAGGGTGGCAGACGAGTGGTCTGAGCTGGAGGAGAAAGACCTCATCCTCCATCCCATCACCTTCCAGCCTCATCAAGGACTGACTTGCAACACAGAATGAATAAATAAATTTTTTATTGGCCAAAAAAGTAAATGATTGAGTAACAACATTAATGAAAGGGCTAAGAGATTCCAAGGATACTTTGGTGCCAGGCAGGGGAACAAGGCCACTACCAGTGAACTATGTCAGAACCACTGGAGATAAATAACATTGTCACAGTAGAATTAGCATCATATAGGTGGGTGGGGTCACTATTCCACATGTTGCATGTTGGGAGAGACTGGACCTCAGTTTGACAGAGGTGGAAACAGGGAAGAAGCAGCAACAGAAACACAGAGAGCTCTGATGTCCTCCAGGTTGAGTAATTTCTTTCCTAAAGAAAGACAAAACTCTAGATAACATTATTTTTTTTTGTCCCCCAATTCACAATACAGACAGGCAAAGGGCTTAGGTTGAGGTGTATATGGGGTGTATTTACTGTACCTCCTCTTTCTAAACAGTCAGTATAAAGAACACAACATTATTTTTGTTTAATGTTGTGTTATTGTTTTGTTTTGAACAACATTTGATGGTACGCTGGGGGTTATTCCTGTATCCTAATGCTATTCCTGGGTCCTGGAACAACTCTTGGGTTGGTTCTCTTTGAGAGTGGGATTGTCACTCTTAGTGTTCAAGGGCATATGATTCTGGGAATCAAACCCAGGACTCCCATATACAAAGACCCTAGGATATAGTTTATAATGTCAAAAAAAATTATATGACGTATTTTCTTGTTCCTCCAACAAATCAGTCACACATCAAACTTATGCTTCTTCTGGAAATGAATCCTGACACTGGAAAAGATCAGGTGAACAGTTTATTTTCAGCTCTTAAAATTCATTTTAATTAATATTATTTTAATACACATGTTTTTCATCTGGTTCATTTTCTTTGTTCTCTCTAATCTTATTATAGACCCAGAGTAGGGCCTTGTTCACCCAAATGGCTATTATCACCATGATGAAGCTTATCCTTCTTTGGACTCTCTTTAACCCACCTGGTGAGTGCCTATGTTTTTCTCTTTAGCTGTCAAAGGAAAATCTTCAAGAAAGCATGAAGGATAAAAATGGAAGACCATTGTTCAGACTTTCTCCTGGGTAATTGGTTACCTGCCTCATTCAAGTTAATTGTATTTGGTGGGAGGAATGAACTTGAAACTTAAATTCTAGACTCATTCCCAAGAAGGACTAAGATCTGGCTATGGTAGTGTAACAGTGTTAGATTAACATTAATATTGTTATTATAACATAGCAGTGACATTGTAACAGGGAATGAGAAGTGGAGGCAGAAATCCATTAATAGATATAGGTTTTTGTCTGGAGAGGGTTCATTATCTTGGGCAAAATTCTTTCTCTCAAACTTTGCATTCAATGTATTTTTTGAAAATTTTGTTTGCTTGTTGACCATCTTCTATATGAAAAAACATTTTATTTTCCATATCAGAGGTCAGATTCTTTTAGCCCTGGATTGTTTGGAACAAAGGTCATTCTACTTTCATTATTGTTGGGATAAAGTTAAAGTATTTTGTAAAAAAAAAAAAAAGAGTGTTATTTTTGAGTTGATTTTAGATGTGTGCACTAACTGTGGAAAGTATTCAAGCTAGTACTCAAATTAAGATAATACTTTAATTAGAAGCATCAAAACAAAAAAATAAGAAAAGAAACTCTTTATTTATTTAGACATCTTTATGTAATTACCTTAATATCTATATCTAAACATAAATATGTTTATATAATAACCTTAATGTTTAAAATGGAGGGATTCATCTCATAAATTCAATGCACAGATAATGATACTTGAGAAGAGATTAGGGAATACCTGGAGCCCTTGAAGTTATTTGCCTTTACTTCTTTTCTCATGATTCCTGAAATAATGCCATACTTTCCTATCCATTTTCCTCTCCAGTTGCTTTGACTTTTAACCTAGATGAAACAAATGGACTTCTTACACCCTACTTAGTCTACTTAAAATCGAGCCACTTCCCTTGCACTGGAGTCTTGATTCACCAACTCTGGGTGCTCACATCTGCACATTGCTACTTACAGTGAGTGATGACCTTTGACACCTCTTTACTCCTTGGATTGTCAGGTTGGGTACAGATCTGAAACTAGCCTATGCATTGCTCAAGAAAATGGGGTTGTGCTTACCACAAAGAGTAGTGGTGCAGTTAGGGAAATAACTACACTAAGAACTATCATGACAATCTTAATATGTGAGAGAAGTAAGAATGCCTGTTTCAAATACAAGCAAGGTTTGGGAAGGAGAGAGGGGTACATTGGTAGTGGAAATGTTGCACTGGTAAAGGGGGATGTTCTGTTTATGACTGAAACCCAGCTATAACCATGATTGTAATCATAAAGGATTTTATATTTAAAAAAGAAAAGAAAGAAAATGGGATTGGGGCTAAAGGATAGCACAATGATAGGATGTTTGCCCTGCAAGCAGCCGACCCAGGATGGACCCAGTTTCAATTCCTGGCATCCTATATGGTCCCCAGAGTCTGCCAGGAGCGATTTCTGAGCTCAGAGCCAGAAGTAACCCCTGACCACTGCTGGTGGCTCCAAAAACAAACAAAATGGGAGTAGGGAGGCCTTCTAGGCATATTATATTCATGTGCAGAGATAAAGATCTATGCTAACAAAAAATCCATAAAGATAGATATGTTATATTTGTTAAACTTTTGCATAAATATCTCTACTATTCTAGGGATCTTACAGTGATATTGGGAGTTACAAACCCATCAAACCCAAAGGAAGCATATACAAAAGAGGTTTTCTATGTGAAGATGATTCAACATCCACAATACACAATCAACTCTATTGATTATAACCTCATGTTAATCAAGCTGAACACCAATATTAAACCCAATAAGTATGTGAATCTAATCACCCTGCCCCAGAAACCTGTCTCCCTAAATGCTACATGTACTGCTTCCACTTGGGCCTTCTACACATGTAATATTGGTGAGTATCAACATGATCATTCGTTTTCTTCTCTCACCTGTCCTCTACATATTATTATAGAAGCCAAGGGAACAAAATTAATATTATTCAAAAATATTATTCAAATAATAATAATATTATTTAAAGACTACTTTGTGAAATATATGACAGAGAAATTATTGTTTTCCACTCTTATTAAGATGCAACTGGAAGCTAAATATTTAATATATTTAAGATAAAGACAGGATACTTGGTATAAATTAACACATTTATCACTTCACATGTTTACCTTCTATGTGTATGTATATATATATATATATATATATAGTGAACACTTAGTCTTTGAAAATTTCAAGTATGCAATGAAACATGTTTAACCATAGTCACTAGGCTGAAAATTAAATCCCTAGAAATTGTAACAAAGTAAATTCCCTTTTACCAACATGCCTCCCAATTCCCACACCAAGTTTCTGAAAATCACTATTCCATTTGCTGATTCTATGATGTAGGTAGGAGTTTTTAGTTTATACATATATATTCTGTATATATATAGAATATATGTTATTTCTACACATATGAAAGTGGAGTCATATTACATTTGTTGTTCTGTATATGGTTTACTTAACTTAGCACAATAATCTTGACAAGTACAATTCTTTGTCCTATACAAGTCAATTTAAGTTTTTTATTTAATTAATTTATTTAAATACTACATTACAGGGTTTTTCATAATTGTATATTTGAATAATTACAAAGTTATTCATAATTGAGTTTAAGTCAGTGTACAACACCCTTCAACAAGGATAATTTCCTGTCTCCAAAGTTCCCAGTTTTCCTCCCCCACGCCCCCACTGCCTGCCTTTGTGACAGACATTTTTCTTCTATCTGTCTGTCTCTTCTTTTTATTTCTTTTAGACAGTGTGGTTTGCAATATTGTTGCTGAAGAGATATCATGTCCATCATTTTTAGCACCCATGCCATTTGATAGGTGCCATTCTCACTGGTGGAGATGAGGTCTCATTTGATTTGGTTTTTACTAGTGATAACTGATGATGAGCATTTTTTTTATTCAAACACCATGATTACAAGGTTATTTAGAATAATTTTTTCCACAGGTAAAGTTGTTCATGATTGAGTTAAAGTCATACAATATATAACGACATTCACCAGTGTGCATTTCCCTCCACAAATGTCAATAGTTTAGTTCTCATCCTCCTTGATGCCCTCTTCCCTTCTAACCACCCTCTCCCACCTATCTCAGAAGCAGGCATTTGACTTCTCTCTCTCTTTCTCTTTCTATCTCTCTCACTCTTCCCCTTCTCTTTTCCTTTGTGACATTGTGGTTAATTGGGTAGAATTATACCAGCTGTGGGTTTGTTATAGATGTCCATTACTATCTTTTTTTTTTTTTTTAATTTTTTTTTTTTTTGTGGTTTTTGGGCCACACCCGGCAGTGCTCAGGGGTTACTCCTGGCTCCATGCTCAGAAATTGCTCCTGGCAGGCACGGGGGACCATATGGGGCACCTGGATTCGAACTGATGACCTTTTGCATGAAAGGCAAACGCCTTACCTCCATGCTATCTCCCGGGCCCCGTCCATTACTATCTTGAGGACAGTTCCTTCCACTCCTATTTTTATTGATCGAATTATCATGAATGGATGTTGGATCTTGTCAGAACTTTTTCTGCATCGATTGATATATTATGATTTTTAGCTTTTTATCAATTAAGTATATTTTGTTCATTGATTTGCATATGTTGAGCTACTCTTGCATCCCACTTCCTCTTGATTTATGACTTTTGGTATGCTTTTGGGTTTAGCTTGCAAATATTTTGCTGAGTATTTTTGTGTTGATACTCATCAGGGAAATTTAGCTGAACATTTTTTCTAGAAGTTTCTCTCATTTGGGTATTAGTGTAATATTAGCTTCATAGAAGCTATTAAGTATTGCAGGGGTTGGCGAGGTGGCGCTAGACGTAAGGTGTCTGCCTTGCAAGCGCTAGCCAAGGAAGGACTGCGGTTCGATTCCCTGGTGTCCCATATGGTCCCCCCAAGCCAGGGGCAATTTCCAAGCACTTAGCCAGGAGTAATGCCTGAGCATAGTGAGGCCGACAAACCAAAAAAAAAAAAAAAAGTATTGCAAAAAAGTACTATTTTTAAACCTTTTACAAATTCATTTGCATAGTAGAATTTAAAAGGTAAAATTGAATAACTAAGGATAAAATTTTAGATAACACACTTTAAATGTTTAAATTTAATTTTTTGTTTTATTAATTACAGATATTGCTCATATTTATAAGGAATCTATAAAGTATTGGTATCATAAGAAGTGATGATGATCTATAATTGATTGATTGATCTATAATTTCCTACAGCCCTAAATACCAACTATAATATCTCTCAGTGATCTGAATATGTTGACAAAGAAGTAGAGATCAAAGGAAGTTTGTTGTCTCGTAGCTATTAAAGATTATTATTATATTTTTTCCATTTAGGAAAGGATCCAAACTCACTACAGCATGTGAATATCTCCATAATCTCTAAAAGCGAATGCCAAGATGCTTATAAAGGCATCAACATTAGTGAAAATGTGATCTGTGTGGGCACTGTGCCAGGAAGAAGAGAACCCTGTAAAGTAAGGTGTCCTCAGTATAGTCCCATTTCATCCATTTTTGTCTTTTGCCAGAAAGATTATCTAACTTTTTTGTTTCCTGACAGGAAATCTCAGGTGCCCCAGTCGTCTGTGATGGTGTGCTTGAAGGAATTCTGTCTTTTGCAGATGGGTGCATTTTGAGATCTGATGTTGGCATCTACACCAAAATCCTTAGCTACATGGAATGGATTACTAATATAATACAAAAATACTGAGCAGCATGGCAGGAACACTAACCATTTCTTAAAATCTGTTCTCATATCCTGCATAATTAAATCTAGACAAGTCTTTGGATTGCATCACATGTTTGCATTTGTCTGCTTTTGCCAACAGAGTAAAAAGAACATCCATAGAGTGACTTCATATGACAACTTTCTTTTCTCCCTATAGAGAAAGGTGGCAAACACAGCACCTTTCAGACTGATAAAATTTATTAAGTGAAGATTGTCTTTCCTCTAAAAAAAATTGACCACTAATTTACTGGGCATAGGGGGAAGGCTACTCCCTTGGGTGTCCCTTTTGAGTGACAAATCCACAAATAATAATTTTCACTAAATTAAGCTGCCTGTGCTTTTGACAAGGTCCAGTTAAAATGTACTCAAAAGACACTGACAAAGCTTGAATTCAAGAGAAGTATAAGAGGGAGAAGTTCTAAAAGGGAAGTTTTCTGGACATGAAACGTATGATGCTGCCACATAAATGCAGGCTCGAAAATACAGGTTAAGCAAGTTAAAGGATTGCACTGTCCTAAGCAAGAAAACCCCTTTTAAAGAAACTACTTGTCTAAGCGGGAAACCGCAATCTCACGAGACAGGCATATATATACTTATCTGAGAAACCAATCTATTAGCACCATGATAGTGGACTCCCACTATGTAAGCCACACAATGTAAAGCAGTATATGACAACCTAGGTAGACTTAAAATAACAAGCCATTTTTCCTAATATCTCTGCAAAGACCAAGATCTCTAGTTACAGAGGACTGACTACAACAATCTCGATTGGGAAGAACTTTTCCTAGACCATAAAGAAAGACCTTGAGGTTGGACAATTAATGTACCTGGAGTCTGTAATTGGTCCTATGGCAGTATGCTTTCTGGATAGAAACACCCTGTATCTCTTAGACCAAGGGAATTTCCTTTCTACTTTCCGCAACGTTTATTATGCCTATGCAACAGAAAACAAAACAAAAACAAAATTACATTTGGTTCCCTTATTTTTCTTTTGTAATTTTTTTTATATCTTCTAGATAGGGGCTTCCACCTTTTTCATAGAATATGAATAATTTTGTTTTGCCTCATATTTCTATGTTTTCCCACAAATTGAGAAAAGAAAAAAAAATGTGGATGGGACTAGGCCCAGAAGCCAAGTGGTCTCAGGTGCATTGAGTGGGGAAAAAAATAGCCATAACTAAATACCCAAGGCAAAGTCAATGACAATAGAATAAGAGACCCAACTATAACAAGCTAGACACAATATGGTCCTGTTACACTGGTAGACAGAGGGCTAAAATATGCTGGGAAATCTGGTGGAGGGAGGTCAACACTGGTGATAGGAATGGCCCTAATTCACTGTCACTATATGCCTGAAGTACAACTGTGAAAGACTTGAAATTCACAATGGTCTCAATAGAATTTAATTTAAAAAATGCTCTATGTTGGTACTGCTCCTGAGAGCAGAGCCAGGAGTAAGCCTGGAGCGCCACCAAGTGTGCTGCACAAACAAAATAGGCAGGGAAGGTAGAGGGAAGAGAAGAGGACAGGAAGGAAACTGAGGCAATGCGGTGGTAAATGTGTATTGGTAAAGGGTTTTGCATATTGTGACTGAAACTTATTAACTGTGAACAATAGAGTAAGTAAAATAATACACACCACATAAAGAATGATCACATTTATTTGTGGAATATAAAAAAGATAGTATGGCAATAATACCCAGATCATAGAGACAAGTTCCAGAAGGACTATTCCATGCTATAATCTAATATTTGCAGGCTAATTCAGAGGTACCATCCAAAAGGAATGAAAACTCAGGAACCCAAATGCCTCTACAATTTCCCCTGCATCACTGCTCTTAAACTCAGGAACTGGGCAGGTATTCATTTATAGCACTGACTGGAAATGAGAGAAACCAGTGCCTGATATTGATAACTGACTTTCTGTCTGAGAACTGAAGACAGAGCAACAAGAAAAAGAAAAGGATACCTGCTGTACTTGGCAGAGGATGAGCTGCAGGGTGACAGTAACTGGGATTTCAGATATTGCGGTGACTGTCTCTGCAATGAATTCCCAGAACCCACATTTCCTTCCCCTCAGGAGGGGTTGCAAGTCAGGTTAGGCTTCCCAGCTTTGCCTTACACTGTGTGGTTTATGTTTTGAGACTCTACTATTAAATGCTAACAGATTATTTCCTCAAATAGACCTTGAATTCTGTGTTGTAGGTTGTCTATGTTTTTACATGGAATGGGTGAGGAATCAAGCTCTTGAATTTCTCTATAAAGGGGGAGCATACTCAAGACCTTATTTAAACTCATAGACCTCATCAGGCCTTATTTACAAATATATTATATTGGGGATTAAGATTTCAAATGAATGCAGGAGTGTGTAATTCAGTACATAACACTTCACATCATTCATAAAGAAAATAAGGAGTAAAATTCACCAGGTAGAATGATGCCAAAGCATAATAAATTTTCTGCTTATTTTTGAGTAAGATAATTCAGGTATTTGGTCTGCAATGTGGAGCTGTAAGTTTTAATGTCTAGAGTCAATAATTGGTTTAGAGAAAATAAACTGGGGAGAATATACAATATCATCTGCAAAGAACTCATCTCCATTCAATACCAAGGCAAAGTCAGCTGAATTGCTTGGATCACTTCTGTTCCCTGAGGAGAGATCCTCTCATCTGAGTCCATGTTCTTTCACTCCAAATCTCTTATCTTTGGTTCATCTTTCACTTATCCCTCCTCACCAGACCCTACACAACTTTCTGTCTATATGACTCTCCTCCCAAAAGAAGTAAATCTCAAATATCTGCAAATTTTTGAAGATTCTGAAGACATCTTTGATTTTATCAACCCCTAAAGGGCTGTTTTCCTAAATATTTACCTTCTCTTGATACGGGGTATGTACAGTGTGTTCCTGAGGTCACAAAATAATGGATTATAGGGTTCCAGAGTAGAAGGACAAGACCACACGACTGGAATAAAGTTTAATACTTTAATCCTGCGGGCGTCCTGGAAGCCTCCGGAAGGGCCCGGCCAGCGAGGAGTCAACAAGAGGCTTCTGGACGACCACATCTTTATTAGCAGGACTTAGAGCACACCATACCTGTTAAAGAATCTGGAGAGGTTAATAAAGAGGCCCAAGGCGAAAAATCCGGTCAAAGGCTTTTTAATGGGGAATGTGCCTGCTTTTATAGACAGGCAAAAGGGGGCTGGCAAAAGTAATATCAATCACTCTTTTGGCACGCAGGCCATTGGTTCATTCCAAATAAGGAATAAGAACATCACAAAATGGATGGGAAAGAGGAGGTAACATAGTTTTCCAAATATGGAAAGTGGGCAACAGGTGAGGGGCAAAATAACCTTGCACATCAGCAGTCTCCATGGAGACACCCTGTGACCTTGAGGGAGAGTCTGCAAGTTACATTTCTGAGTTCTAAACATGTTTATGGTTGGGCAAACTTTTAAGAAATTGACTTTGCAAAAACAAAGCTGCTTAGTACAATGGATGTTTTTGCCAACTCAAGTATATGGGCTAGAGGGAGTTTGGATACATTCTAGGAAAAAGAGGGGAGTGGTCTCAGGTTGTGTCCTTCTCTCCTGGGCTAAAAGTGTTACATATTGTTTTTGTGGCTGCTTGTTTTTCTGATAGCTCAGAGACCCTACAGCAAAACTTGCACATGGGTTGCTTGCAGATGCAAAGCTGAAAAATGGCAGAAAGGTTAAAGCAAAAAATGACCACTGTTAAGTCACGGTATCCAACATAATCCATCTGCCAACAAGATGCCCTAGCCTGGCCAGCCAGGGCTATCTCCAGAAGATGGGCCCCGCCCAAGGTTATGAGGAAGATTATATAGGGAAGGGATATAGGGGAGGTTCCAGATTTCTGATGATCCTTAAAATGATTGGCTTTTGTCTAGGGATACCTTCCTACTGCTCCTTTGTCCTCCCCTGATAGGCTACCTGGTATGGCCAGGTAGATTAGGGTGGGATCTATGGAAATAGGCTTGTGAAGCCCCAGCATGTGGCTCACACCATGTGGTCTTTACAAAATAGTGTCTCCAAGAAGAAGCCTGCCATGTGGTTTTTACAAAATGGCTTCCCTCCTTTTTCAGAATTCAGGTCCCAATCGGATCATTGTAGACACAATGGGAAGAGCTTTTGGTAGTTTGCTTTAATGTGGTGGTGCATGTGTTTATGAGTTCTTACATGAAAGTGTGTGTGAGAGAATATATGTATCTGTGTGAGACAGAGCATGTGAGAGACTCATATGAGAGTACTTGATTATATGTGTGGGGATATATTAGTAGGTAAGAATGTATGTGAAAGTGTGAGTATATATGAAAGTATATGCAAGAAAATTATGACTGGGGCTGGAGAGATAGCATTGAGGTAAGGCATTTACCTTGCATGCAGTAGGTTGGTGGTTCAAACCCTAGCATCCTATGTGGTCCCTGGAGCCTGCCAGGAGCGATTTCTGAGGGTAGAGCCAGGAGTAACCCCTGAGCGGTGCCAGGTTTGACCCAAAAAGTAAACAAACAAAAAAATTATGACTGTGTACATGATAGTATGAATGTGTGAAAAAGCCACAAAAATACTATATTCAAACCCAAAGAAGGGCAAAAAGGGATCCCCAATGTAGTCTAGGCCACTATACCATCTTGAACTTAAGGTGAAATTTTTCTGCTTTCGGTTGTCTTAGAAGTCCTTGTCAACACCCAAGTTTCCAGTTGCTTTGTTCTCCAGTCCAGCTAGCTCTATCAAAGGAATCCCCTTTTGAAGAGCATGGATAACTAACAAGAAAACTAATATTCCTATCGAACAGTCCTGTGTCTTGACAGCAAATAACAATGATGATTGGAAAGAGAAGGAATCATGGTGCATATTTAAACCTGGGTGAGAATGAAGCAGGTGGCACCCAGCACAACCTGTCTAGACCTAGACTCGACCAAACCAATGCTACAACTAGATAGCAGCTGCCATTTCTCCATCTCCTTGCCTTAAAAGGGAAGTGGCAGATGGGAGAACAAGGGATTAGGCCTGTGCTGTGCAGATCCTGGAGAATTGTGGGCAGAGGTCGCCCCCTGGTGGAATAATCTCTACCCTTTCCACTAGCCCAATCAGCAGCTCAACAATATGGTTCTTGCACACACACTACAGAGGACGTTTGAAATGCTCTTTCTTTCCCTGATTCTGATCCTACACACCAGTTATATATTCATTTGATCTAGGTTCTCTGGTATAAGTGGCCACCAGTTCATGGTTTAAGAATTGATGATGCAGTAAGTGGGGTCTTCTGGAACACCCTCAGTCAATGCAGGGGTATCCAAGGCTATTGTTAGCAATAACCAAGGGACCAAGTGATACAGAGAACCAAAGCGAGGCTGGACACATCCAAGAAAGCCTGTACTCCCTGAACCATGGAATATTGAATCTTTCCCAGAGCTCTCTAATAGCAGAGCCAAAGTCTGTATTCAGACCCACCTCTCCAGAGCCTGCAGGAAAAGTTCTGTGTAATACTGTGTAATACTTGCTCAAAAATAACAGCAAATAGGGGGAGTCTTCACATAGTAAAAAGACAAAAAGGGAGCACTGGGTTTAGAGGAAATAGGATTGAGGAGTGGTGATCGGAATTGAGGAGTAGATACTGTGTCTATGATTAGGAACCCAGGGTTGGTTTTTATTCCTTTATTCAGTGGGGATTTCTCACTGTGTCTTTGCTGCAGGTGCAGAAGACTGTTCTTCCCTGAACCATGTCTGTCACTTGTAGGCTCATTTCGGTGCTACTGTCCCTTTTGGCCTGGTAGTTGACGTCAGCAAGGGGTATCTTCTCTATGTCTCCAGCACTCCGCAGAGTGGCCAGAAACTGAAGTTGACCCTGGAGATCCTGCTGATACCAACTCATCCAGGGATACTGGGAATCCTTCAGGGTGCAGTTCAGGCTCACAGCCTGTCCACGAGGGACTAGGACCCATCTGGGCTTTTGTTCCACCAAGTTGGCATCTGAAATACACAGACAGTCCAGGCTGCAGCTTTGCAGAACAACTAAGTCCAGAGTTAAACAGTCATTACCATGACCAACACAGTAGCAAAAAGCAAACTACCTGGATCAGGAGCACTTCTTCAGGGAAGTGTCTGCCTGAAAGACCAGGAAAAGACTAGAACCAAGGAGACAAGCTTTCTCTGCCTCCTGGTGACCCAAGGATCAGACACTCTTTCCCTCCCTCGATCTACTGGACTTCTGGCATCTGACCTGTGCACAAGACAGCCAGAAGAAGCATCCAGCACCACACAATGGGACAAGGCATCATTCCCTAGCCTTTTCGGCAGGCTAGTGTTAAGGGGTCATCCAAGAAGAGCAGGATCCTGACTTGAACAGAGATAAGTATTAGCTAACACCCTTTAGGTCTAAACTCAGAAGAAAGTGGCTCTTCCGGAAACTCGGCAACTTGTCTAATCTCTCTGAGGCTCAAACCTCAACCTGAAGTGTGCTTTTCCTGTTTCTCTTGCAGAGATATGTACTCCCACATGTGCCCCCACATTCACTGAAATTCTCCTTGAACATGGTTGACCCTCTTCCTGCTCAACTGCAAGTCATCCATTTATACAATGGCAGAAGTCTCAATTTTATCTAAGGATCAAACTAGCTCAAGGAAAACAAATAACGTGTGTCAATTGAACAAAGTCCTAATACCCACCCATACATCACATATGTGTAGAAGCATTTGCATGATCCTCATAGGTAGTGGGCACCTAGTAGTGGACAATCATCCCTGATTATCTTCATTATAGTAAAAGGCAAAATGCAAATTAAACATATAGGTTTAATTCTCTTCGAAAGCAAAGAAAGAACTCAACTTTTTTTCTTTTCTCCTCCTTCTTCTTCTTTTTCTTCTCCTCTTCTTCTTTTTCTTCTCCACTTCTTCTTGTCTTCTTCTATTCTTTTTCTTCTTCTCCTTCTTCCTCTTCCTCCTCCTCTTCTTTCTTGTATTATTTTTGAAACATTATAAGCTTTGTATATACTTTGAAATGTATAAAAGCTCATCATGTTTAACTAATCTCTTTCCAATATCAAAGACCAAGATTACTCTTGGAGGCCTGCAATCATGTTTTTGAAATGTAGTATGAAAGAGAGAATCATAACTCACAACTTCTGTGGCAGAAAAGGAACTTAGCTTCACTTACAGTAGATTCTTTTGCCAAGTTGCAAAAGGATTCCCCATCATTAAGATAAAACAAGCATTTCTTTTTCCCTTTGGAACAAACCAGTAATCAAGCACAAAATAGATACCGTAAATACTGTCATTGCCAATTATTTTTGGCTGAGTACTACAAAGGTCCTCTTATTAGAGGAACATTCATTAATGTCTGCCTGCAGACTGATGGGAAAGGTGATATAACATTCTATTTCATGAAATGAATAAACACTTTCTCAAAGAAGAAATACAAAAGGCTAAAAGGCATATGAAAAAATACTCCACATCACTAATCATCAGGGAGATGCAAATCAAAACAGCAATGGGGTACCATCTCACACCACAGAGCCTGGAACACATCACAAAAACAAGAACAATCAGTGTTGGTGGGGATGTGGGGAGAAAGGAACTCTCATTTATTGCTTATGGGAGTAGCATCTAGTCCAGCCCTTATGAAAAACAATATGGAAATTCCTCAAAAAACTGAAAATTGAGCTCTCATTAGACCCAGCTATATCACTCCTAGGGATATAGCCTAGGAACAGAAAAATGCAATACAAAAATCCCTTCCTCACACCTATATTCATTGCAGCACTATCTACAATATCCAGTCTCTGGAAACAACCAAGATTCCCTTCAACAGATGAATGGCTACATGGATGTACATGGAATCTATTATGCTGAGTGAAATTAGTCAGAGGGAGAGAGAGGGACACAGAATAGTCTCACTCATCTATGGGTTTTAAGAAAAATAAAGACTTTTTTTTAGAATAACTCTTTTTTTTTAATATTTTATTTAAACACCTAGATTATTACATACATGATTGTATTTGGGTTTCAGTCATGTAAAGAACACCACCCATCACCAGTGCAACATTCCCATCACCATTGTCCCAAATCTCCCTCCTCCCCACCCAACCCCCGCCTGTACTCTAGACAGGCTCTCCATTTCCCTCATAC
Organism: Crocidura indochinensis; assembly: GCA_004027635.1. Lineage (NCBI taxonomy): Eukaryota > Metazoa > Chordata > Mammalia > Eulipotyphla > Soricidae > Crocidura > Crocidura indochinensis. Next base: position 115 of record PVKC010003469.1, on the reverse strand, counting down.
ATTCTCATTATTAGGACAGTTCAAAATGTAGTTATTTCTCTAACTGAACTCTTCACTCTTTGTGGTGAGCTTCATGAGGTGAGCTGGAACTTCCAGCTCTTTTCTCTTTTATGTC
>PVKC010003468.1:0-38935 GCA_004027635.1 Crocidura indochinensis | reverse complement strand
AGCTCACTGCTATTCGAGGTGAGTGAGTAATGGAAAGAAAATTATTGCCATAGAAACATTCTCTTTGTCTTTGGGGTGAGATGAACCATTGTGAGAAGAATCATTAAGGGAATTTAAATAAGGAGAACAAATGATCAGCTTTACACATTGATGAGCTCTCTCAGGCTTCTTTGGTTTGCCTGTTGAATAAAGAGAACAAAGAGCCAATTGTCTGATAGGATGTATTCCTGATACATAATGGAAAGGAAAAGAACAAAAGTAATAAGAAAAAAAATGAGAATGTGTCTCATTTTACTTGAGTAAATTCAATGATATACATTTCCTCCTATGACAAAATAAAAGATAGAAGGATGGTAATACATGCAGGGTAAAGATTTGAGTTTTATACTAGAAATTTCTTGGACTACAGCTGCAAGATGAGGGAAATTATTGCACACACCTTATAGTGTAGGTTTTCAGATATTAAATTTTGATGCAAAACAAAAGAGACAGTTGTTTGGTGTAAAAATACTTACATACAAACTTTGGGTCGGAGAAATAGCATGGAGGTAGGGCATTTGCCTTACATGCAGAAGAATGGTGGCTCGAATCCTGGCATCCCATATGGTCCCCGAAATTGCCAGGAGGAGCAATTTCTGAGCACAGAGCCAGGGGTAACCCCTGAGTGCTGCCAGTGTGACCCCAAAATCAATTTAAATAAATAAATAAATACATAAAATACTTATATACAAACTTTAATGTGCATAGAAGATGCTTCCTAAATCATAGGAAAAAAATAGAGAATGATAATGCTGCTCTTTTAAAATCACATTGTTAACTGAACACAAGTATACGTCAGTTTGAACGGCATTACAATAGCTCTAAATTCCTTTTTGTCTAGTGTAAAAATTACACAAAAAGAGTCATACTTCCTTTGTTGTTTGTAACCATTACACTATTATATATTACACAATGAAAGTTGGTTTTTGAATGGGAAGTTCATTTTTACTGAATACTCTCATTCAATGATCTCGATAAAACATCAGCTAAATCACAGACATTCAGATCCTTAGATTTGCACTCTATCTAATTCTTGTCACATAGAAGTGTCTTTAGACTCAGAAGTTTAGGGACTGCTTTAAAGATGTCAAGTTGGAGAAAAAAATTCAAAACTTTTTGCTCCGTATGTTTTATTTTTGTTATTATTTTTATGTGTATTCCACTACATCAAGATCTACTTATATGCCACAATATCTTAAAGCTAGTTAGAATCTGGGGCCAGAGTGGTAGCACAGTGGTAGAACATTTACCTTGCACACGGTTGACCCAAGACGGACGCAGGTTTGATACCTGGCATCCCATAAGGTTCCCCAAGCCGAACCAGGAGAGATTTCTGAGCTCAGAGCCATGAGTAACCCCAGAGTGTTGCCAGGTATGCCCCAGCAAAAGCAAACAAACAAAAACAATACAAAAACTAGTTAGTATCATCTTTTCACTTGCATAAATGATTTTATAGAAGGCATAAGATGGGTCACATAAGGAAGTATCTTTTATTGCTTCAAAGGAAAGAAATAGTTCATAGAATCAAAAGGACTTATCCAGCAGCTGGGCAATAAAGAATTACCGCAAAAACAGAATCAGCTTAGCTCTCAAGTTGGTTCTTTTTTTTTTAAGTATGTTTCCTTTAAGCTTTATTTTTCACATTGCAAGATGTTACATATGTAATAGACTTTCATTTGTTGAGTAAAGCACCTAAAACAGCCAAGTTTTGCATAAAATGTAAAAGATCTGCAATGAATAATAACCACCAATATTTTGCACTGTCTGCAGAATTGAATAAGCATGTCTTGACACTTGCTATCCATTCACCAGAGCTTCACTCCACAATAAGCTAGGTTAAAGTGAGATATTGATATAGTAGTGTATGTTTAAATTTCCTTGCTTGAGAACACAATAGATCAACTTGAAGCAAAAATAAATACTGAAAAGAACTAGCTTGTAGACCAGGTCAATAAAATAAAAAAGGCAAAAGGAGAGGTGAGACTAAAGCATCTGAAGAAAAAACCTGCTAAGATAAATGAAAAATAATTTTCAAAGGTTGAATGTCAAAGTGCTAGAGATGAGCATCCATATATGTCACAGACTATTAAAAATAAAATTGGCAGGGTCAGAGTAATAGCATGGAAGTTAAGGTAATTGTTATGCATTGATCAACCCAGGTTTTAACACCAGTATCACATGTAGATCCCCAAGAAGTACCAGAAGAAAAGCCTGAGAATTTCCACTATGGAACAACCCACTCCACTGTTAAAAATAAAAATTTTGATTTTAAACTGCTCAAATAAGAATGAAATGATCTAACTTGGAATTAGTTGGAAAGAACATAATGATCTCACAAAGATATTGGCCAGAGAACTAAAAATATGCAGAAACAAAGTTCACTTCTTTTACTTGGTGTCACAAATTATGTTTGAAAATAAACCATAAATTCCATAATATTGTTTTCCCCCTCTAATACATGGGGTCATTCAATGAATGGCAGATATGACAGAAAATAGGTAATGAAATCACTCCAAGGGAATGAATCTCATCCAAAAAACAGATATTGATTATGACTGTGCCCACCCTTTCTACCCACACACACACACACTTACCTGGGGGCAATATGCCCCAATTCTGAATGCAGCTCCTATTTTTGAATTTACAGGGTGTTATTAGCAGTTCTTGTAATGACCTGAACAGTGACTGTACACCTCAATCTCCATGTGCTTCATTTTTGTGGTGTATCTACGTGTCTGCTCTTCTCTTTTTTATAAACACACAAGTTTTGGCCTGATTATATTGTAGTACCATCTAAAGGACTTGCCTAACATGTGGGTTTCTGCATCAATTTATCTTATAACATTTCTTGACCTGGTCTGTTTTATTCTTGGACCTTGTAAATATCACTAAGTTGGCAGTTTGCCACATATCAGGGCATTGTTGGTGCTTTTGAGCCTCCTTGGTACCTGATGGAGAGCCCTACAAACTAAAATGGTAGTCATAATTAGAGATGCACCATAGTTCAATATAATCTCATTTTATTTAGATAAGCTGCAAATATTAGATTTTTTAGGAGTTCAGGTTGATACTATAGGAATTATGGCACTTGTAAACTTAACAAGTTGGATCTCTGGCACCAATTTGCTTTTTGAATATCAATGAGAGTAGGTCTAGAAGTTCCCATGCAGAGCTAGGTTTGGTCTTAGTTAACATCATCCTAGAATCAAAGTTACAAAGCACCTTTGTGCTCTAGCAGGGAATCATGAAATTGCTCTATGTAACCATCTGACATATGACCAAAACTTAGGAGCTCCATTTCCAAAAGTTGACATTCTGAGGTTCTGGAAAAATGTAAATGTAGGTTATACATTATGACACCAGGTATGTCTGACATAAAATAATGAGTTGAATGACCAACTGGTATCATCTGAAAAGATAACCACTGATTGTAAAGATCTATATAAAACAGAATATATTATTCTTGATTTCTTGACACATTCCTTCCAAAAATGTGTATTCATATGCAAAAAATTCAAAATTATTTAAATTTCTATGTAAAGTAGAATCAGACTCCAGACATATATAATTATTTTATTTTTCTTCACCTCTCTAGGAGTTTGATAGAACTTGTAGATACCAAGCATTATTGTGATAGCTAAAACATTAAAAAATATACCAACAAATATTCAAAATATCCCTGAGACCAATGAGAATATATTATTTAAATATATGGATTTAAATAAGTATAACTCATCTATGAAAACAGATGGTTGCTTGATATTTTCAATGTACTTTTTGAAAAATGTCAATTAAACTCTATTTTAACAGGTTCTTTCAGTCAAAGAAATTAAAATTCCCTTATCTTTCTAAATTACTAGATTTATTTAGTGTCATGAAAACATTTCACTTAGCTGAGAGAGACTATTGTCTATTGAACTTTGCTTATTTTAATCAAATGGAAATTAGAGCCATCTAGTAAATATTGATGTTTTTAAAACTGTGATGTTCCAAATAGCTTCGGAGGAGGAAATGGAAACAATTGTTTGACCTAATGTATAAAAATCAGAAATGGACACTCTCTATTCCATTTTTAATTTGAAAATGGATTAAAATGGATTTTACTTTGGCTTAATGTTTAAATAGCAAACTTATTAAAATATATGGTAGGAGTATACTTATTGAAATATATGGCATCAATTATAAGCATATAATCATTGTAAAGTATATGCATTTTTACATCTTACATATTTTGAATATAATATATGAATATATAATGTATAATATATGAATATGAGTTTTTTAGTATAGGAGGAAATGTAGTATTTCTAATTGAATGTTATTTACATTTACCAGACTGTCAATTTTTGTTCAGGAATATAATTACTCCTGTATTTTAAAAAGAAAAATTGAAACCTGTACAAAAAAGAAAAATAAGTTATAACCTTCATATGTAGCTCTGGAAGTACTGACAAGGTGACCCTTTGTATTCCAAACTTTGCAAATCCAAAGAAAACCACATCCTTTTGCCCTAACACTAAGTCAAAAGAATTTGTCAAGAATTACCAAGAGTGGCCATGATGTTTGATAAAACTTGTTTGGGAGGCTAAATTCCCTTTTAAAAATAACTATACTTATATGTGTATGGACTAAATTTTTATATGTTTATGAACCACAATCTTGAAAATACACTCAAGTAGGAAGTTATTTTATTTGCATTCTCTAATGGGATAGGATTTGGATGGAGTTACACCCAGCACTACTTGGGGCTTACTTCTGGCTTTGAGCTCAGGGATCAATTTGGTGAGGTTTAGTGGACAATATGGAGTGTTTGTGATTAAACCCAGCTATCCATGTGCAAGACTAATCAGTCTACCAGTTGTACTATCTTAGGGTATATTTCCATTCTTTATTTGTATATTCATTGCATTTTAATTCTCTCTTATATTTTCTTTTTAAAAAAATAATTCTAATTGAATCAATATAAAATAATTACAAAGTAGTTCATCATTGAGCTACAATTATAAAATACTTCACCAGTGCTCATTTCCTGTCACAAATGTCCCCACTTTCCTTATTGTATTTTATTTCAAGTGTTCATTTTTTTAAATGTGTGATAAAATCCAACTTAAATCGTACTCTTTTGAAAATTTAATGTTTCAATTACTGTAATTTTTGGCGTATAAGACGACCCCCTAATTTTGCAGTTAAAACATAGGTTTAGGCCTATATTTGCTGTATAAGACAGAACGTTCCTGTGCTGCAACTGTATGTACCACAGTAAGCCAATCACGACAATCAAAGATTCAAAGGTTACACTGTAATGTACTTCCTTTCTGACTCTAGACAATCTGAGCAGGCTTTTTACAGTGTTAGTTCGGGACAGAACCTACATAATTTGCATGCGTAAAAAGCCTGCTCTGATTGGCTGACTTAGAGAGCAGTCCAAGCAGTCTTGCAGTGATTGGTGTAGGATCGAGTTGGAAATTTGTTGTGTGGCAATATCCAGATGATTTTCCTTTAGTGGCATATTGAAACGTTTTTTGGGGGGATATACTCGGTGTATAAGACGACCCCTGATTTTCGGTTGCCTTTTTCCATTTCAAAGGTTATTTTATACGCCAGAAAATATGGTATATTTAACTATATGAACATTGTTGTGAAGCAGAGTTTAAAATTTTTCGACTTGTAAAATAAGTCTCCACTATGTGTTAAAATCAACGAATTTCCTTTTCTCCTCAGCTACTAAAATCACCATTCTATTTTCAATTAAGCAATATAATATTCCTGTAACACAATTTTCTTCTTTTGAAAATATGAATACTATTTCATTATGCTTGTGGATGTGCCATATCTGTGTATTTATCTATTTATGATCTGATGACATGTCCTGCTAAAGCACATTTGCTTCTACCTGCTACTATTGTACAAGTACTAGGAAGACACATATCTTTAACTTTTTGGTTTTGGTGGTGTTGTGGGGGCTACTCCAGCATATGTATTTAGCAAATTTTTCTTGTTGACGGTAGGAGGAGCATTGAATGCAAAGACTAACACCTAGATTCCTGCATGAAAGAATCTCCTCAGCTCATTGAGTTTTCTAGCTTAACATAAAAGCACATTATTTGTATTTGTATCAATTCCCATGATCTATTTGGTTAAATGCCCAGAAATATGATTGGCATGTAATATATTTTTATATAAGATTATTTTTTCAGTTCTGTGCTGTGGACACCATATTTGAAGATACTCAGGCCTACTTTGCTGACTCAGTGCGTGTATGTTGCTTCTTGTGATGTATGGGGAGCCATGAGGTGACAACAATTTAAACTTTGTAAGAGAGACATACAATTCATTGTACTGAATTTGCTTCTGGCAAAAAAATATTCCTTTTTAAATTTGGGGGGGGTTATTTTACAATATTCTCAGAACAGATCCACAATCCTATAGTTTCTCAAATATTATGCAAACATTACTCATTCATACTTTTTAATAATATATCTGAAATGAAATATATAGGTTGGGACTTAGAGAAATGGAAAAAATACATATTTAAAATGTATCTTATGGTCACATTGTTATGTGATATTTTGGATTTGACTTGCAGTTCCCTGATGTACAGTGCTGCTGAGTTTTTCCTTGAATACTTATTGCCTGTTTCAATGCCATATTTTGAGAAATAACTATTAAAATCATTTGTCATTGTTACTTTTTTTCCTTATGTTTTTGTTGTTGAAGTTTCAGAAATATCTTAAATTTAAACTGTTAGTATATAACTTGCATATATTTTCCATTATTTTGCCAAGTTACTTTCACCCTGATGATCATTGCAATAACTGTGCAGACTTTCAGGTTGAGGTAGACCTACTTGTACCTGCTTATTTTATTCTACACTTGGTGTCATATACACAAAATTACTGCCAAGAATTGTGAATTGACAACCTTTGTTTTATTCGAGGAATTTCATATCTGAAACTTACATTTAAATCTTTACTCTGCTTCCAGTTGATTTCTGAGTAAATCTTACAATTTTATATTTTAATATATTTTCGAATTCATTCTGTCCAACATTTGTTGAAAGACTATTTCTTTACCACTAAATAGATGTGCCACCTTTTCTAAAGAATCATTTTGTTTTTGGGGGGCCCAAATTCAGCTATACTCAGGGCTTACTTCTGGATCTGAGCTCATGAATCCCTTTTGACAATCTCAGAAGGGTACTGGGGATCAAATACAATTGGCCACATGCAAGGCAAGTGCCCTACCCCTCATAACATATCTTCTACCTCTGCTAAAATGTAATAATCCTTATATGTTTGGATGAGAAGTTTTGTTTTCTCTGTGTCCCAATTAATATATATATATATATATACATATACATATATATTTATCTTTGTCAATGCTATGCTATGTTATTGTAGCTTTATAACGTACATTTTATAACTTCACTTTGGGGGAAGGTTGGTATTGTAGTATTTATGTAATTTTTTTCATTTCCCTAGACTCAACTCTTGTAATTTTTATGTTTCCTTAATTTATAAAAATATCATTGAGGACTGGATTGATAGAAGTGTGAGTTGGGTGTTAGCTTGTATGTAGGTGACCCATGTTCAAACTCTGGTACCCCTACTGAGTTCAACAGGAATGATTTTTGAGTGCCGACCCAGGATTAAGCACTGAGCACTGTTAATTGTGAACTCAAAACAAAAAATTAATTGAGGTATATAGATACTAGACTATATCTTCAGATCACTTTGAGTAGAATGGACATTTTGACATTTTATGTTTCAACATAAATGCAAGATTTTTTTCTTTAAATTAAAAATTCCTTTCTTTTAGTAATGCTTTACATTTTAATTTATAGATTATTTTCATCCTTATCAATGTCTATTGATAATCTAAAAGAAGATGACAGAAATAATTACATATTAAATTTTTTTAATTATTAAAAATTATTTAGCAAATATTTTTTTATTTATATAATGTTTAATTTTAAACTTTGGAGTTGATATTTAGATAGCTATTTCTCTTTCATTATATGCAAATGTATTCTCAATTTAGTTATAATATAGAAACAACCAGGGCAGATGCATATTTGTATAGTATAATCTATAGAATTTATAAGAAAATGTTGATAAGTGGGTTGGCGGCAGTAAAAAGAGAAAAGAAAAAAAGAAAGTTGATAAATCAAACTGTTTTCACAAAAAGTTATCTAAGACTATTGGCATCTTCAATAAACAGGTTTATACTTTTTGTTTATTGTGCCAATGTTTTGAATTTCGTGTGATTTTATTATTTTCTGTAATCTTAAGTTTTCTTATAGTCTGTTCTCTTCATTCCAACATTCTGTTTACTCTAAATTGCTGTTGCTTTGCAGTCTGAAAATCACTTGTCTAAAATTTGTCTAAATTGCAAATAAATTGACTCTTCGTTTGAGTTTACGGCCTTTTCTATGTTGTAAAGTGAAAAAACTGGTGAAGGCTCTTATGCCATTTATAAGCTTCTCCAAAGACTTTTTGCCACATTTTGGAGAATTGGGTTTCCCATGACTCTCTGTACATAATCCATATCTGCTACTAAATCTGCTCTGACATTTAGCCACCGTCTGCTCTATATATGAGCTTTGCTTATATATATATATAAAATCTGTTAATATCTGTATTGGATTTTCTACATTAGCATTCCAAGTTTGTTTCTGCACACCTTACATGTCATGTTTCTGGGAATTAAACCCACTTGAATATTAGGACAGGAGCCAAAACAGTCATAAGATGAGACTGAAACATAGGAAGCAAATCTTGGCAGTAAGTGGCTCTTTTCTTGCCCACTTTGGCAGGTGCTCACAAGCTCACTTTAACTCAGATATCAATCTTGAAATGATCATTCCTTTGGTAATTATTAAAAGTCATTGCTGGTATAACATTTGGAGGAAGAATGGGCCTCTATGTTTTTATGTTACCCTAACAGCCTATTTGGGGTTCAAAAACTGCATCTTCATTTCTGGTTATTATACTTGAACTCATTTCCTCTCTTTTCTAATTCTCGTTTTAAATTCTTTACTTAGAGTAGTTTTGTGTCTTAGGTATAAGATTTCCAATAACAGATACTGTGCCTTTCCTTGCCAATATCTTAACATTTTTATTTATTTATCTTTTACTTCTGTGTGATCATTTCTCTCTAGAAAGATAGTTATTATAAACAGCAATTGAGGAGTCACTGCTCTATGCTAGGTATAGTTGCAAAATTAGGAAATTCAGGGCCCAATACTGCCTCCCAAAACATCAATGATCATGATCAGATTCAGCAATTGTGTTGTTTAACAATGTTACCATTATTTTAGTTAAAATGTTTAGATATAATGAATTATGATTCCATAAATGTCATCACAACATTTAAAACTCAGCAACAAATGAATCAAAACCAATGTCAAAAATTGGAGAAAAATGAACAGATTATTCTTTTTTTGGAGGGGAAGGGTCATGTCTGGAAAAGCTCAGGCATTACTCCTGATTCTGTGCTCAGAAATAGCTCCTGGCAGGTTCATGGACCATATGGAATACAGGGAATCAAAAAAGTTTTTGTTCCAGTTTGGCATCATGTAAGGCAAATGCCCTACCACTGTGCTATCAATCCAGCCCCAGATTAACATATTCTTATATTAAGGATATATTATGGATAAAAAAATAAACAATGAGAAGTGATCATTGTCACATTTTATATAAATTTAAATCAAAATGACAAGAAGATATCATATAATACCAGTAATAGTTGAATGAATCAAAAAGACATGATTTATCCAGTGTTGGCAGGGATAAGATTTTAAAATATCATTTATTGTTAGTGGGAATATGGCTTATAGAAAAAAAGTAAGGTGATTTCTCAACAAAAATGGTATAACTCTAGTCTCATCTAGGTTTTCCATTGTTTGGCATCTGGTTCTTAAAACTAAAAACACTAATTCAAAAAATGTTATATCCAATTATTTTCACAGCAGCATTTAGCACAATAGCCTGAACTTGCTAAAAATGCAAAAACAAAAGTATATATGAGTGGAGAAAGAATTTCTGGAATATTTTTCACAGTAAATTTTATAATCTCAATAAAGAATGAAAACATGTATTTGGTTATACTTGGATGCAAACCTGATAGTATCATGTTCAATGAAGTAAATTAAAAGTAAAGAATAAATACTAAATGCTCTCACTCATCTGTAGTATAGAGAGTAGCACGTCAAATAAATGGAAGGTATCAAATGTGGAGAAAGCATTATTCTGTTCTATAAAAAGAGAGATTGCTAATGAAGACTAGATAATTTGAGGAGAGAGAAAGTAAAAAATGTAAATAGGACTGGACATAGCTTAGAAGCGCAACACACCACATTTTTGGAGCATGAGTTAAACATACAAATCAAAAGAGTCCAGGTAACTGTAAACATGAGATTGAAACTATAATAATTGAATCAAAATAATGGTTTTCCTAAATAATTGAAGTGGATGAATGATGGGGTGCTGGGACATTGATACTAAGGGTTGGCTTGGATTTAGAATATTACATGCTGGAAACTATTATTAACAACAATTTAAATCATGGTATCTAAACAATACTTTTAATTATAAAACAATTCAGTCATCCCTATGATCATGTGAATTATTCATAAATAAACTCAATTATTATGTTGTCTCTTTCCTTTACCTCTTTACTCTTAACTCCCCATTTCTTTAAGTATTAATAATTCTTTCTCTGTCTTTTTCATTTTATTTTTCTTATTGAAACCTCTTTTTCTTCTTTTTCCTGAACTTATGATCATTTAAAACTTTTTCATTGGGACTGGGGAGCTCACAGGCAATGATCAGGAAATCTTGGGTCCTTCCCTCAGATTCCCAAAGTATTATTCTCAACCTACTGGGGGCAGAAGTTCAATGAAGTGGCCCTTGCAGTTGTGAAGCTCAGATCTTTCTTTGTAGGAATCACAAGACCATCCCTGTGGTGAGCAGAGTCTCTAGAATGACACTCAGTGATGGCTGGGAACTTTTTGAGTTGCACTCACCATTGAATAGGGGTTGTGAGATCCAGGGATCAAACTAGGTCTGTCTGTATATGAGAGATGATTCTTAACCTTTAGACCAACTCTCCTGCTTCTTCATAATTTATATTTTTCTGTCTCATAGATACTGACATCATTTTTCATTTAACTAAAAATATCTGACCTTTGGGAGAATAGCACTCATTTTCACTTCTGTTCTTTTCTTATGAACACAATTTGCACACATGGACTTCACCTATGTCAAAGCTATAGGGAACAAACATCTCCAACTGGGATTTCAAATGATTTTTATCAAGAAGGAGCCCATAATATTTGTACCTGTTACAGTATTCTGCAACAAAATACTGTGAGACAAAGCAAGATACATGAACAAAACTTTGTAAAAGTTTAATGAAGTTTATTCCACTTAATAGATACTTCTAACTTTTATGTCAGATAGGAATATATCAGTTATTCAGATTTATATTCCTATTTAGAAATATCATAGTCCAATGAATTCACAATTTTGTTATTGTAAGATATCCTTCATGTATCCTTTGACTACAAGAAAAATGTAACATAATTATCAAATAGAATATTATCAAGTACTTCATAAAATGCTTATCAAGAAATATATGTGGTGTATTATAAATTGGAAACTTGAAATATTAGACATTGATCCATACATCAAAGAGATTTTGGCGATACATAAAATTATAATGTGATGATCATGATAATGATAATGGAGATAAAATGAAAGTAAAGCCATTAAGGCAGAATAATTAAATGAGTCAGCTGACTGATTTCTTAACCTGGTTGATTATAAGAAATTACCTGTCCATTTTTTTATTGTATTAAAAATAAATGTATCTGTAACATGGTAGTTAAAATCATAAGGATATTACTCTATAAAGTATGTACAGATAAATCTGGTAACCAATCATACTGAAGAATAACTATAGGAGTAGTGCATTCTGAACTATTTAAGTAGGAGCAAAATACTTTATATTCATAGTCATGAGAGAAGAAATATGGAGCCCATGAAGGACTAATAGCACATGGATAAGATTGAAGTGTTAAGAAGGGAATTATGGGGCCGGGCGGTGGCGCTGGAGGTAAGGTGCCTGCCTTGCCTGAGCTAGCCTAGGACGGACCGCTGTTCGATCCCCCGGTTTCCCATATGGTCCCCCAAGCCAGGAGCGACTTCTGAGCGCAGAGCCAGGAGTAACCCCTGAGCGTCACCGGATAAAGAAAAGAAAGAAAAAAAGAAGGGATTTTTCTGCAGGATAAATAAAAAGAGAAATGTCTGAAGGTGAAACAAAGAGGCTTCAAGACATAGTTAAGGGACTATATAGAAATGGATATAGGTCCTTAGGAGAAAATAGAAGATAAAGTTAGAACATAAGAGGACATTAAAGCCAAGAAAGAGAAAACATGATTTATGTAATTACTGAGAAAACATTTCATAATTTAGCATATGGTATATGATTTTGAAAGTATTTTAGTAGACTTCATATATAAGACTTTATAACCACGGGGCCAGAGCGGCACAGTGGTAAGGCATTTGCCTTGTACTGGCTGATTTAGGATGGACCGGAGGTTTGATTCCCCGGTGTCCCATATGGTCCCCAAGCCAGGAGTTATTTCTGAATGCATAGCCACGAGTAATACCTGAGCATCACTGGTGTAGCCCAAACCAAAAACAAAACAAAACAAAAAAGTTTATACCAAATCATATTCCCTATTTGTGATAAATGGAATAACAAAACATGTACAAAAAATGTGGCAAAAGTGTATACCTAGATTACCCTAATTCCTGGATTATAGAACTGAGAATTGAAAATAAAAGAAACCAATGGGGATTAAGTAAAACAGCTAGACAGAAAAGGAGGACAGAAAGGTAGAGACAGGACTCCTACACAGAGATCTGCATAGTATAGTATCTATATCTGAACCACAAAGATAAACAACCAAACTGAAGGCATGAAATAAGAAGTAAGCAGGCAAAACAAAAGGAGTCTGCCAATGCAGTAGGCTGGGTCTGGGGAGTGGTGTGAAGGAAACTGAGCAAATTATTTGAGAGAAATTGACATTGATAGTAAGATTGATATTATAAAATTGGTTTTCTTTGTTTGTTTTTGGATAACCCTGGCTGTGCTCAGGAATTACTCCTCCCTCTGTGCTTAGAAGTTGCTCCTGGAAGGCTCTGAGGGCCATATGGGATGCCGAGATTCGAACTGGGCTTCCTCCTGTGTTGGCCGAGTGCAAGGCAAACGCCTTATCGATGTTCTATTGCTCCCGTCCAAGTATTATAATGTTGTATACCTGAAACTCAAATGTGAATAATTTGGTAGATAAAGATGCCCTAATAAATAACACACATAGGCTGGCAAGATTGATAAACTGACATGGAAATTAGTTAAATTAATAGTGTTAAGAATCAGAGGTCAGGGGTGGGGAGGAGGGAGATTTTGGAGATTGGTGATGAAAATGTTACACTGGTGAAGGGGGGTGATTTTGCATGACTGAAACCCAACTACAATCATGTTTGTAATCAAGATGTTTAAATAAAGATATTAATAAAAACTATTAAAATATTAATAAAAAAGAAATTCCTAGGAAGTAAAGTGTAGACTGAGCAAATAAAGAAATAAAACATACTCAAATTTTTGGGAGAAAAGAATCACAGGTCAAAAAATTAAGATTCTAGATTGCAATTTTAAAATTTGAGACGTGAGTTAATTTAATTTGCATAGTTTATATCACATGTGCTTTGCACAAGATTCCCCACATTAGAATATTCACATTTTTATGATATATTTCTGAAAGACAAATCAAACAGGGATTGCCATCTAGTGAATATGTCAGGAAGAAGCATATTGTCTGTGCTCTATAAATTTTATATTTATTAGAAAGAAGTCCCGATTCTCACAATTCTATTAAAATTACTCAGTCATATGTCCCTACTAGGGATAGAGAGGTCTAAAGTCTTAAATTACTTCTGACAATCGAAGATTTTAAAGAATATAGAAGAGACCAGTATTTGTAAAAGACATATTTTTTTTTTAGATTTCTTTAGTTTAACTTATCAGAGTGAATATTCACTTTCTCATCTGAATTAGGGTTGTAATTCTGGGACTGTCATAAAGGAAACACTCTGATTTAGATATCAACATGGATTCAATGCCATCAAATGTTCAAAAATAAAACCAGAGAAAACTAAGAAGCAACAAATCATTTCACAAATGATTCAAAACTAGCTTCAAATAATTTAATGACCCCACATTACATTTCACCAATTTTCTTCTTGTAATATTTACAAAACATAATTTTATTACCAATTAACTGTAAACAAGTAATATTAAACAATTATTTAGTGCTTGTTAAGGGGATAGGATTGTGAAGAGGGGGATATAATGGTGAAGGGAAGAGTACTCAAGGTTTAGGGCTCAAGGTATGTTGTAATTTCCTGTTGGATCTTGCATAAATTCATTCTTTTGTTAAGCAGAACACATATAATACCTATTTTTACCACATATAATAGCTACAAAGGTCTAATGAGCATAAAAGGAAAAGTATATAGTCACTGGTTTAGCATTAGGTCTCTGAAATTGTAAGTAACAAGAAAATGCTCTACAGTTAATGATCAATGAGTACAATGATCCCTAAATTAAATTCAGCTCTTCAATTAATCTAAATCTTCAGATTTTTTCTAGGTTGGTTTAGTCCAACCAACAAACTAGATGAGTAGTATGGCTTACTTGACCATTGACTAAAAAAACTGAGCACATATCCTCTTAAAAACATATTGACTTCATGGGGCCAGAGAAGTGGCGCTAGTGGTAAGGTGTCTGCCTTGCAAGCGCTAGCCAAGGAAGGACCAAGGTTCGATCCCCCGGTGTCCCATATGGCCCCCCAAGCCAGGGTCAATTTCTGAGCTCTTAACCAGAGTAACCACTGAGCATCAAATGGGTATGGTCCCAAAAAAACAGAAGAAAAAAAAAGTTGTCACTAGGACAATATTTTTAAGAATTCCTGTAGTTAAAAATACTTGACCTGTTACCTGTTGATGCTACCCTCGAGTTAATAATCGTTGTTGCCTAAATAGTGTTGCATTAATCATTGTTGCCTTCATGCCTGATGAGTACTTAACAATGTTTATACCAGACAAAAAATATCTTTAGTATTTGTATGTCTTACTGCAAGTGCTCAATTACTCATCAAGCTTTAGAAATGTAGCTTGTTCTGTAGAAATATTAGTTGTTCTGTAGGTACTTTTTCCTCCATTCATTTATCCATTATTCTAATTACTCTATTCTAGAAATCTACCATATGTTGGACATTTATCTTTAGATTCTAAGGAGCTTTGCAAAGTCAGACAACTGTTTAGAAAACCAAAATTCATTGTCCTGAAGGAAGCAATAATACCAATGTGAAACAAGTTAATAGAGTAAGGGATTTTCATGGCCACACCCAATTTCCCTGAGAGTTTTTTCCTTGCTTTGCACTCAGAAATCACTCTTGGCAGTCTCAGGGGACCATAAGAAATACTGGTGATAGAACCCAGGTCCTGGATTCAAGGCATAGCTAACACCCTATCATTGTTCTATTGCTTTGGCCCATGTAAGGGAATTTTAAAGAGGCATAAATATTAATTTTTAAATGAGTCAGAAAACTGATGAATTGTATCAAAATAGAAGTTGGGAAATATATTTTTAAGCTAATACATCTAAAAAAATGGAAACTTTGCTGTAACTTGAGGAACAATCTAAGTGAAGAATAGGGAGGGGGAAGAAACTTGTTCCAAACAAAGCCTGTATATACTGATTTGGAGAAACAAATAAAAAATAATTTAAAGAAAAATAAAGTACTGATTTTAGGAAAGGAAGTCAATAGGTCAGCAAGGACATAAATGCAGGCCAGAGGCCTTAATCTATGCTACTTAACTCTAACATGGATCCAATCTAATCCTAAGTGAATTCACCATTTTTTTTTGATTTCCTGAGTATTCTTCCCACTAATGTCCTGATTAACTTTGTGAGGACTAGTCAGCCACCATGTTTCTTTTATAATAAACCTTCTTCCTAGCAAACAAACCCACAATTCTAGAGCAAAATAAATTTGGTGGAAACAATTCAGTTATTTCTCTCTGTGTCTCTCTCTCTTTGGTCACAGACTGACACCTTATTGACTTCTGAATGAAGTCATTTTGAATCTTATAAGGATATATTACATCAATTAAGTATTACATATAATTAAAAACAACTGAAGAGCATAGTATGTAAAAATAAAACATATCAACAAATAATATTTAAATAGAATATATGAGTTAGAATTAATAAATGGAAGCTTTAGGGGCTGTTTCAATCACTGGCATCCCATATGATCCCCAACTCTGTCAGGCGTGGTTTATGAGAGCATCTTCAGGAGTAAGACCTGAGCAAACCAGGTTGTTCCCTCCTCCAAAACAAATAAATAATTGTGAGTTTCAAAACTTGTATGAGCTTACTCTGAAGAAAAAAGCATTCCCGAACTACCTCTATAATAAAAAAATAACACAACTATCTTTTAACTTTTCTTTTTCACCTAGTAGTTCACAGACAATTCTTTGAGGCATTGATGGTCTGTAAGATAAATGCTTTTGCCACTTTGGGAGCAACAGACAGTTTTATGGCATGTCTACACAAAGTAGGATGTGGTGTTTTGACCTTTATTCAAAATGGCATTTTATATAAAACAAATACTGTTCTTAAAAACGTTACCCTGGATCCAGATAAAAAGTAAAGGGGATATAATACATGCACCTAGCTGACCTGGATTTGATCTCATTCACTCCACGTGGAAACAAGGCATTGCCAGGAGTTATCCCTGAGCAGTGTGAGTTAGCCCTTGACAACTGCTGGGTCTAACCTTGCCTAAAATTTCTCCCAACTCCAAGGAAGTAAGATTATCATTTTTTCTTGTTTGACTCAAAATCTAAGATGATTGACTAGAAGCAAGACATATAGTCATACTTCAGAAATCATGTTTTACTTCTTTTTGGGCTCATGGGAATAGACTAAAAGCAACACTTTTCTTAGTTGCAGAATGAGATAGCCACTCAACATCACTAAAAAAAGACTAGACTTTTAAAGTCTTGTGTGATCGTTTTTCTCTATGGAATAGTTTTACAACTTCAAAGGAAATTTTGAAAAAAAAAAACAACAACACCTGAGTGACATATGATAATGGATTAAATTCTGAACCATGCATCCAAGCAAATAAAAGCATTTTGAAAGATTAATTGATCAAACTTCACAGCAGTCACATGGAATTCATTCTTACTTATAGGATTAATAATAGTCTTTTTTCTTGCAAAACTAAATTGTGGGAATTGTTAGCCTATTTTATTTTGGTTATTGGTCTCTCATTGATTGTTAACCCTTTTCTTCACTGTATTATAATGGAACTGACTTAGTCAATGTGTCCAAATGCAATCAAAACCCTGAGAAAGAAAATAATAGAATATTCCTGATCTTCTAACCTGAAGCCCATAATATACATAATAGGGCTTAATTGTAGTTTGTGTTCAACCATGTTCCACTAGTGAATAGAGCTTAAATAATCAAGCATATGTCACTATATTAATTTTTTCTAAGGCAAGATTAAAGTGGGTACATAATGTCCAGTGACATTTAAATGGTAATATGTACAGCTGCTGCAAAACTGTATGAAGCTCAGCCATGTCAATCCACTTTTCTAAAATTTTGTTTCTTGTCTGATATTACTCACAGATGAAGACATACATGTAAGTTATCAAAAATTAGAATGGATAATTGTTAAAGGTAAGTTTCTCTTTTTATTTCATGATATAATCCTAAAACGTCCCTATAAAAATAGAATATAGATGAACATGATTCCTGAGTAAAACGGCTGCCTATGAATAGTTGTATCAGTATGAAACATATTCAGAAAAAAATTCTACTTTTTTCAAAGATCACATTTCTATTGTTTCAAGCTAAAGAGAATCAGATATCCATACTTTAAATAATTAGCAACATCCTACATCTGCGTCATGAACCAGTCACCAATAGGTGAGCTAAGTTTGTTTTATTTTTTTTTTTGAACTAAGTTTGTAATGGTCTTAAGAGCTGTTCTTATACTTGTATCTTTTATTCTATGGTCTCAAGCCATTCCAAGGGTTAATTTTGCTTATTTTCTAGTCATTATTTATCTACCCTGACCTACACTCAAACTTGTCTTTTGCCTGCATTCTTGATTCTTTAAGAAGTGAAGATTATGGGCCCGGGAGATAGCATGGAGGTAAGGCGTTTGCCTTTCATGCAAAAGGTCATCGGTTCGAATCCCGGTGCCCCATATGTTCTCCCTGTGCCTGCCAGGAGCAATTTCTGAGCATGGAGCCAGGAATAACCCCTGAGCACTGTCGGGTGTGACCCAAAAACCAAAAAAAAAAAAAAGGAGTGAAGTGAAGATTATATGTAGTTTCTGAGCTTCACTAGAAACATGATATTCCCGTGAAAATGGAATTCCTGATCTGGAACAATATGTATCATGCAAACATCATGTTAATGATCTGTGTTGTTGGAAAATATCTGAATGGATACCAGGGAGATAGTACAAGGGTAAAGTCACATGACTTTCCTGAAAATAGACTTATTTTTTTTTTCCTGGACAAAACATGGTCCCCCAATACTCATTGCAGTCTCAATCTCTCTTGTTCAATAATTGGCTCTACTGGCCAAGAATCACAAGAAGGAGGGCCCTGACTTCCTGCACACTGCTTAAGAAACCTTCACTCAAATAAAATATCTGATATTTACAGTTCTGATTTTAGAGTTATATTCTTCAGCTCTCAGGTTCTTCCAGGTCACTATGCTTTTTCTAAGAAATTTCCTTTCTATACCTTATACTACTCCCTCTGTTCCCCTCCTAAAAAAAGCACTTCTCAAAGTCCTCAAACATTTCTCAAAGGCTCTTTAAGATTTTGAGATTTGGTAAACTATTAGAGAGATATTGAAATTTTCTAGATTCATTTGCATTGTACCGTTGGGTGTTAATGAATTATTATACTTGTTGCTTGAATGAGGAAAGAGCAAAGAGAATTTATAGACACAAAGAAACTTTAATATCCTCATATTGTAATATAATTTAGTTTTTTGGTTAATTGATTTTTATATTACTAAAGTAAGCATAAGTCATGTATGACAGACTGTTCCTGAAGTTTAATAAAGTGATGTTTGAGAGAAGAGAAAAGGAGAGGAGGAAGAAACTTGGAGGTATGCTGAAGCCTATGAATTCAGATGAACATGATATAATTTGTCATTCATAGTACCTGATAAGAATTCCTTTCACTGTTGTCCCATAATTTTTATGACAGTTTTTCTCGATGTTGAAATATCACTGCTGAAGCAGTGTTTCTATAGTAATATCAGAGTATATTAAACAGTCTCTCCAATATCTGAATAAATCACTTTTATCCTTGGAGCATAGCTATTATCATTTATTGATAGAGTTCTTAAATAACACCTGATGTTCTTTAATTTGTTACATTCACACTGGGTCTGGCTTAATGAATACATGCTACTTTTCTCAAATACTATAAATTAAGTTTTCCATAGCCTAGAATTCAATTCACTGCTGTTATCATAGGAGAAAATTGAAAATAAATTATGCATAGCTAATTATAGAGAGCTGAATAAATTCTGATAAGTTTATTTGATAAAAAGTCATGACTACATTTACTACATAAAAGAATAGTTATAAATTAATGTTAAATCTATTACAATTTCTTTTTTCATATTGTTTTGTATAACAAAAACTAAATACTTGTTGGACAGCTCAATTATAAAAACATTTTTATTTTGGATTATCTTAAAATGTTCTAATATGGCTATAAAACATGAAATGATACTGAAATGAGAAAAAGCATTGCCTATTATTTTGATAATTATCCATTACTCATTTAAATGAGTGACCCAAAGCTGACCTAAAACACAGACATCAGTCACAATTTGAATAACATGCATGTAGCATTCCAAATTTGTCAAATGTTGGACGTGATATTTCACTATTATTCAGTCTCTCCTTATTTAAAAAATATATGGAATATTTTTCACTTCAAATTTAGCTTCTTATATTAGAATGATCATATAAAATATTTATAGACCACCAACAGAAACTATTTGCTATATTGCTCATCCTCTTGGCGATTAGATAACCACTTGGAACAGTAAAAATCACACAGGGTACCCAATCAGAAAAAAATTTGAATAAAATAAAAATCACTAGGAAGGTTCAAAATACCCTGGTGCCAGTTCTCTAGTATCTGCACTCTTGTTTTCTCATTTTTAAAGAAAAGGAGAGTAGTTTTTTGACGCCTTCCTAGCAAATTCCTGAGGATTATATAAAGAACCCAGAATAGTAAACCACAGTACAAGAGTTTATATTAAAAATACACTCATGGGCAGGAAAAATAGCACAGTGGGGAGGGCATTTGCCTTGCACATGGATGACCCAGGGTAGATCTCTAAAATTCCATGTGGTTCCATGAGCCTAGCAGGAGTGTATTATTCGTGTGGAACCAGGAGTAATCCCTGAGTGGTCTCCAAATGAAATAAAAATTAATAAGCAAGATAGATAGAAGATAGACAGACAGACAGACAGACAGACAGTCAGACAGACAGACAGACAGACAGACAGACAGACAGACAGATAGATAGATAGATAGATAGATAGATAGATAGATAGATAGATAGATAGATAGATAGAGATATATGCTCTTGTAGAAGCACACTGGTGGGAGGTAAATTGTGGGATGTGTGTCTAGACATTAAAAGCTGGAAGTAGACATTGGTGACAATATTAGTGTTGAAGCATTACATACCTGAAACAAATCATGAATAACTGTAATTTCACTGTAAGTATATAAAAATAAAATTATAAAAGGGATAAAAGAAGTAATTTAGCAGAGCACAGATCCAAGTTTGCAACCCCAAAAAGAGAAACCCAAATCTAAGAAAATAGGACTGAAAACAGAGCAAGTGATTGATAAATATTAACAAAGTTTATCTTCCTTTTATATTTAAATGAAAATTGTATAGTTTAGTTGTCTACAGAGTCTGCAATGAACAAAAGGATACAATTGCATGGTGAAGGACCAAACATAGATTAGGAAGGCATTCCTGAATAACAAAACAACTCAAGATTTGGGACACGGTATATGACCTAGATAGTAGTTGAGTTGCCATAGCTTCAGGGAGTAGGTTTTCTCCACATCAGCTCTGTTTTATGTAATTGTAAAGCCTAAATTCTACATACTTCAAAATAGCTATTTTATTCTAAAATAGCCTTTGTTTTATCTTAGTCACATTAAAAATATTTTAAAATTTTAAATAGTGCTGAAAGCTATTGTGGAACTTTTGTTTTACTTAAAGGAAGCATGGGTTTTAAAAATGGGAAGACTACTCAAATTTCTCATGCTGAGATAAATATATAGATCACATTCCCCAGTAATATTTCAGCCCTCTTAATACGGACAATATCTGTCCATAAATGTACTTAGATATTATACCAAACCTCTGTTTTTCAGTGGGAAAACTGTGACTTGGAACTCATTATTGTTTTATCAGTAAATATATGAACTGAGTGTGAGAGCTGTAAACTACAGTCTCAGTTCCAGAATCGTATAATTATCACATTATCACATATCACTGTCTCTGCTTTCCTATTTTCTTTTTGTTCATTTTAAGTATGGGTATATATGTCCTATACATGTACTTGCACCAATATAAACAAGCATAATAACATGTATATGTGTATAGATGCATTTCTAAATATAATGAATAACTGCATTTTATCTATGATTTATGTGTATGAATATATAGAGAGAATACAAGAAACAGAGATTTAAAAAAAAAACACCTTTCCTCTGAGATGTTATTAGTCCATACCCTGAAGCATAATGTTTCATAGCTTTTTCTAAAACTATTTAAGCCAAGGTAGCTTTTAAGAATGAACATTTTCTTCCCAAACCCATCATTATTCCCTCATGGAGTTTCTCTATACCAATCTTTTCCTTTGTTTGCCTTATTTGCATAGTATCTCTATATGGCTTTCTCTCAGCTCAAGTCCTGAAGGTTCAGGCTGTGAATAATAAAACCAGAGGCTGTGCTTGGCTTGCTGAGTTGCCAGTTGAGGAATTGTAATTTGTATTGATTAGTAAACTTACCCTCTTCAAAGGCATACCAGAGAGCCCCACAGAAGTCTGGAGTTTCTGCTATATTAGTTCAAGGGCACTCTTGAGAGAAGGAATGTGTTTTCAGTAAGATTAAGTCCTCCATCTCAAAAAAAAAGAGGAAGAATATCCTGAAGCGTTGCTTAAAATAGTCAGTATTCTCTCAACCAAGGAGAGAAACGCCAGGCAGTGCCGGCTCACTTTTATAAGGTAATATATCTGTTGTTTGCCATTTACTGGATTACGGTCAAAGAGGTAATCCATGAGACCTGAGTGGGAGATGATGCCCTCACACAGTGGAATAGAAAATGTCACCTGACTGCAGGTTAGAAGATCAAAGCATTAGTCTCATTTTCATTAGGAATAATTAAGGCAAGTCACTGAAATTTCACTTGGAGATACTTCATGTGTAAACTTTAGAGTATGGGGTGGTAAGCAGGAAATGGCATTTTTTTTTCCTTTCCTTGCATGGTCTCCCCAACACAGACAGACAGACAGACAGACACACAAACACACACGCGCACACACACACACACACACACACACACACACACACACACACACATCACTGCTTTGCTCAGTGTTTCCCAGACCAGCAATTATCAGTAGCCCTTGAGCATACAGGAATCTATTATGCAATACAAGTCTATCTCAGGCTTATCTGTTAGACTCTGGGAAAGAACCTTAATACTCTGTTTTACCATTCCTCTTTAGATTTTTATGATGCACAAATTTGAAAGCTGCTGCATGCAGTGTAAATTATGCCCTTTTAGGCCAAACCTCTACATTCATCTATTAAACAAATTTCCTTTCCATGACATAGATGAAATCTGTAATGCATAGTTAATCGAGTGAGTTAATCTGCTTCATTAGACATCTTGAATCTACTTGGATTAATTGTTTTCTCCCTGTCCAGCAAAGCACCTGCCTCCTAGTAGGTACACAATAAACATTTTTCTTTTTGTATTTGTTTTTGTTTTTGGACCACACCCGTCCGGACTCAGGGTTTACTTCTGGCTCTGATCTCAGAAATTGTTCCTGAAGGGCCAGAGAGATGACACAGTAGTAGGGTGTTTGCCTTGTAAGTGTCTGACCTAGGATGGACCGCAGTTCTATCCCTCAGCATCTCATATGGTCTCCTAAGCCATTAATGGTTTCTGAGTGCATAGCTAGAAGTAACCCCTGAGCACCATTGCATTTGCCCCTCCTCCCCCCCCCAAAAAAAAAAAAAAGAAATTGCTCCTGACAGGCTCAGGGAATCAGAGGGAATTGTACTGCAGTCCGTCCAGGGTTTGCTACGTGCAAGGCCAAAAGCCCTACCACTATGCTTGCTCTGACCAGTAATCATTTGTCTTTTAGACTGAAGTTAGTGATCTGAAATGAACCATTAAAACTTGTAGAGATTCCATGTTTTTTACTTAAAATAAACATGATCAAATAGGCCTTTGAAGGAGTGAATTAAATAAGCTAAGATATAATATTTATCTAGATATAATTCACTAAATTAAGTGAGCTTAATATCCCTCTCTCCATATATATCCTATGACAATATATATATATATAGCACAGATAGAACCTTTAAATATAGGTATATATGTATATATTCAGGAATATATATACAAATATATTTACTTCCCATAGGAATCTTTTAAATGAAAACATGAATTGTTTATGTGTTAGATTGATACAGTATAACCTGACTTCTAGAAATTTTCTTTTATTTTAGGCCAACCAATCAATAATTTTTCCATTTTGAAAATTAAGATTTTGGGAAGTAGGAACAGAAGAAAGAGAAGTAATTGTGGAATAGGAATTAGTGGCCTTGGGTATACCAGTGACATGGGAGCGTAGTACTGCTGTTATATATCCAAAGATTTAACAACAATGAAATCATAACACTGTGACAAAATTTTGAAATTTCCTTGTGGTGAGGAAGGGGTTGTCAGAGAGAATGGGGACACTGGTGGAAGGCAATTGACATTGGTGGTGAAATTGATGTTGAAATATTGTTGCTTCAGACTTCTCTCTCAATATTGTTATAATGCATAGCTCTTTAATTAAATTTAAAAGAAAACATAAAAAATAAATGTAAAACAATGGAAGGAAACAAAGACAGGTAAACTAGAATACACTACTAAATGTTTATTCTCTTTTATCCACTGCCTGAGAGAAGGGAGTTTACATGGCAAATGGTTGACCCTAGTTTGATTACTGGCATCCAGAGAGTTCCAAATCCCACCAGGAGTGCTGTTGAGTAGAGAGCCACTCAAGAGATGCCAGGAGTGGCCAGGAGAGGCCGAATAAAACATCCTTAAAAGTACAATAAATGAAGTGGGAGAAATATGATTAGCAAACTACTAATTTGCATACCATTGATAACAAATGTTACAGGAGTCTGCCTACCAAAAACACATCTGTCATTATCTGGAAAAAAATATGTGTTAAATGCCATCAAACATCTTAAAAATTACTTGAGTATCATGGATACAAAATTTTCATATTACCTTGTCAAAGTTTAGAAAAATTTCCATATAGAATGTTGTATAGCACTATGAAAACTGACACAAAGTAGGTATTTAATAAATGATTGATAATTAAATATTTCTATCATTTATCCCTGATTCTTTTTAAATCAGATTTTCTGTAAAGATGAAATTTGTTTAGTCAAAGATTGTAGCTTATCCTAATCTTTTTTGTTTTGTTTTGTTTTGTTTTGTTTTTGGGCCACACCCGGTGACGCTCAGGGGTTACTCCTGGCTATTCGCTCAGAAGTCACTCCTGGCAGGCACGGGGACCATATGGGGAACCAGGGGATCGAACCGTCCTAGATTAGTGCAGGCACTTTACCTCCAGCACCACTGCCCGGCCCCCCAACTTATCCTAATCTTTAGCCATGTTTCTAGTGCGATGTGAGTAGATGCACAAGTGCTGTGTCTACATTGTTCTTTCTAACACATATTTTATTCTTTGTATTAATTTTCATGCCATTAATTTATGACTTTATTAAATATATCCTTTATAGAAAAGGTTTGACTTTACTTAAACACATCCTTATAAGTAATAGAGTTAAATATACTAAAAACATGTGCAATGCTTAAATTGATTAGTGGACTAGGTATATCTTCTGAAACTTTGAATGCCAATGAGCATGAAAGGAAGGACACATTAATCAGTGTAATAGAAGAAAAAATATCTTTAGCTGGAGTCAGTAAAAAAAGTAATTTGGTATATGATATGCCTTAAAACACACAATGTAATATAAATGTATATATAAATGATTAGAGACATGTTAGCATACTACAAATACTATAAATTTCTCTATAAAATGAAATGAAAGGTCTCTTATTTAAAAAGTAGAAGGGGTGTCATTGAAGTAGTCAAATGTAAAATTCCTTTTTTGTTCCTTTTCTCTTTTGGCTTATTATGGTATTTTTAATTTGTAACTTATTATTGCAGCAGCTGTCATATAAACTAGAGGAAAAAAAACAGAGAGAGTAAATTTAAACAGGTGGCTTAAACTATCTAAAATTTCATGGGTAGGGAACCTACCTTACAGAGAGCATTTAAAAATATTCACCATCAGGCAATATGAAAAAGAAATTTATAGGAAGTAGAAAATGTGAATCCAACTGAGGGTGCCTGAGGGCTCAGTGGTAGGGCATTTGCTTTGCACATGACTGTCTTAGGATAGAACCCAGTTTTATCCCCTGGCATCCCATATGGTCCCCCAAGCCAGGAGAGATTTCTGAGCACACAACCAGGAGTAAACCCTGAGCATCACTGTGTGTGGCCCAAAAATAAAACAAAAGAAAATGAAAAAATATATAAAAAGATATCCAACTAGCAGGGAGGAACAAAAGGTAAAAAAGAAAACTAAATTATCTAAACACTTTAATAAAGAAGAAAATATTATAGAGTATTGTAGAGTTATGTCTCTCGATGTTGTAGAACAATATTTTTTTCTTAAAATAATTTTTTATTTATTCACTGCAGTTTACCAGATAGTAGATAACAGTGTCTTAGGCATTAGGAATTCCAACTCAAGGCCAACTACCAGCGTCAGTGTCTCTCACCGAAGACCTAAGTTTTCTTACACAAACCTTTTTCTTTAGAAATATTCTCAAAGAAAAATAGTGTTTTGTGATGTTTCTTGAACTAATAAATCTTCTGTTTTAGTATTTTAATTCTAAGACCCATTAAAATTACAAATTGTGGAAAGTTCCAAAATTTTATACATTATATATGTAATTTTATATATTTTTCTTTAGTAATTAATAATATCACAGTGAAATTCTAGTATATACAGTCTTTAACTTAGGAATTCCAATGAATGTTACTGATTTTCTAGTTTCAATTTCTATCATGTTAATTGCTTACATAAGAATCCACTGATTCATATTTTCTGCCTGCAAAACTTCAAGAAGCTTCCATTTGTTGCAGTAGCATCTTTCTTTGTGATATGTAAACACTATAATGTAGATTATTTCATTTGAAAAAATGGAAGGATTTTATATTTTTCATAAAAACAAAACAACAGGAATTAGTATTGACAAAATAAATCCATAAAGAAAACAAGTGAATTAAAGTATAAGTTCAAATATTGTAAAGAATGCATTATAGGTTTAAAATAGTCAACACTTTTAAGACAATCGTATTAAAGAAAGCCATCAATATTGGTAGACATTTCTATTGAAACAATAAGGTCCAGTATCCCGGAGTGATTTTAATCTTCAATTTTATAAAATGACTTCAAATTTTATAATAAATCAAATACTCAGATCTTTTGGAGTTATTTTTTTTCACTGAGAGTTTTATATTTAAACATATTGATGTTTGGTGGTGGCGATTTTATGTTAGTTTAATTAGCTAGTATTGTTTTACTAATATACCAGATTTTTTACAGTAAGGAGGAAAAAAATAACTCAAAGTAGTGAAACCAAGAAAGGATCAGACTTGATGCATAAAAATGTATATGATTTAAAAATATATAAATATCATTTGCATGCACAATTATTTAACAGAAACTATCTGGGACTACAAGGACATATTTAAGTGACAATAATACAACTGAAATAGTTCAGTTGAAAAATAGAAGAAACAATATTACTGAGTCCTGGGTAGCTATAAAAACTTGTTTAACTACATTAGAACAAAACATTGAGAGGCAAAGGTTTAAATGCCTATTTTATCAAATTAAATTCCTATTTATCCAAGTTGAGATCTTTGAATGGGGCTCTTATAAATGCCATAAGTTTTATCAGCAGCAATTCTTTTTGAAGTACTGAACTATTCACGTTTGAAGAATTGAGGATTTGCCTTTTAATGGTAATGCCTACATCTGCATTTCATTGCAGAAGAAACATTCTATTATATATTAAGAAGCTTGGCATGTTTATTTAATTTTTTGTTATGGATACTTTCAAAATAGAAAAATATAAAGATAATTGCTAACATTTTTGAGATTGAAAACTTCAGACAGTCAATGAGAAAATAATGCTTATGCTACACTCTCAGAAGACAGCTGGCAAAATTCGTTTGTTGCAAGGATTTGATAAGGTTTTCTTTATCCACTATCCTTTGTGTCCTTCAGAAAATAGAAAAAGTAGCAATGTGAAAGTGATGGCACTAAATTTAGCTAACACTTAAGAGTTTTCATTTTTAACAAAATGATTCCAGAATTTTAGAATCTATGCCATGAAATTTTACCCTCTCATAGCTACAATTTCTATACCAACTGTTTGTATCTAGACTACATGCACTTTTAAAATTGCTTACAAGCTTTGATGTCCCTCTAAAAATATGAGTTGAGGTTGGAGAAATAATAGACTTAGTAAGACATTTGTCTTACTCATGGATAAACCAGTGTTGATAATCCTCCCAAAAGAAAAAGGAGTAATATATGTGTGTTGAGCCAGAAAAGAGCCTGAAGTATAGGGTGGTATATCTAAGTGAATGTCTGCTCCACAAAAATAATTTTATTTCAAATATTATTTATTCTCTTGATGGTGGAATATGTGCATATCTATATTGTGAAAAGTTATGTTGGTATGTAGGGTTTTTGTAAAAAAAACTTACATTTCTCTTTATACTAACATTATTATTATTTAGGTCTCTATCCCACATTATAATAATCACAGTTATATAATAATAATTATGCATGCAATGTGTTAGTTATTCTTCTTATTAATTTTTTTGGATCATTATCTCAGGGTTTGCTAATATTTTTAATATCTTTATTTAAACACCACGATTACAATCATATTTGTGGGTGGGTTTAATTATAAAAAAAGGAACCCCCTCTTCATCAGTGCATTAGTGGTGGGAATGTTGTAGTGGGTGTTTTAATAAGAAGGTACTGATATATTGTTTTATTAAAAAATATAACATTAGTAGGATTGTATACTATAAATGCATCATTTAATTTAAGTACAATAAATAATTGAAGTAGATTTTTTATGAAATATTTAGAATTTTAGTTTCCAGAGAGATAGAAAAGTGGCTAGTGTACATACCTTTTGCCTAAGTGATCTGAGTTTAATGCGCAGCTTCCAAAATGGTCACTGAGCAGTGCCAGGAATGACCTCTAAGTACAGTACCAGGGAGAGGCCCTGAGTACCATTGAGCAACCTAAAATACTAATTAGAAAAAACATTATCTAGAATTGTAATATGAATTTGACATTTTAAAATCTGTATGTCATCGCTCAAAAATATTTTGACTTTTGTTTGGGAGATAAGGTAGTTAAGGAACTTTGTTTAACTCATGTTCATTCTGTATACCACATATGGTCACCTGAGCAACACCAGAAGTGATCCCTGAGCTCAGTGCTAGGATTAGGCAGCCCTCAGCACATCTGGATATGACTATCAGCACATCTGGATATGACTACCAGACAAAAGAATATATGAAAAATTATTTATGGTATTAGTGCTTACCAAGAATAATGCTTTGAAAGAAGTTCAGAGTTTGCTAAGGAAAAGATTTAGAAAAAAATATTAGAAAGCCAAAATCTTAGTTAAAGAGAAATAGTGAGAGTATGCAGTTCAAATATTTTAAAGTTTTACCTTGTGTATATCAGGCATTTTAAGGTTGTATTAATGCATTAGAGAAACATATTTTCCTTGAGTATTTTTCTTTTGGGAGTTTAATATCACTTAATAAATATTATTGAAGTTTGCTGAACATATCAATAGCCTTTTCAACTATCTGTGAAAAGCAAAAGAGTTTGTACATATACTCCAATATGTACTTAGGGGCATGTACTTTTCTCCTCATTTCCTACCTTGCTCAAGTACCTATCTTCGTGACAAGAAGAAAGAGCTATTGCTTATCATAAGCAATTAGTAGTGACAATTATCCTTTCAAAAATTTTCCTATTTATATTCTAAACCATATTTTTAGTCTAAAAAGTTAGTACCTTTTCCCAACCTGCACTGATTATCATTTATGGAATTGTAGTGAAATTCTGTTGAAGTAACATTTTCCATTCCTTGAACTCAAGTAGCTTTATTAATTTAAGGATTAGAATATTAATGTGAAGTAGACAATTCTTAAATTGTCTCCTGCTTATAATGGCATAAAAATTTCTTTAGGTTTCACCATAACAGAAAATTTAATATAGTAAATTCTGACCTTCTGTAATACCTTTGCATTTTTAAAAAAAAGGGTCTTAAGTAACACATGTTTTTATTTAGAATCTAAGGCTTCATGCTATATGTGACATAATTAATGTCCATAAGGGAATAATATGACAATAAAAGAACAGAATATTCTACCAAAGTAGAACTATGCCAAGGTTTGGGTTGTGGTGGTAGAGCTGTTATCAATAGAAGCATTCAAATCCTTGGGCATCTCTACTTAATAAACTTGAGCTGTCATAACACTTCTATTTTGTGTAGTCTCTGAGGATGTAAGATGTATAAGGCCACTTTCAAAAATCAATTAATTAGTGCTGCTCCTAAACTCTTGAAGACCTGTGTTCTCATTAGGGAAATGAGTCTTAATATTAAAGAATGTGCGGTGTTGAAGTCGAAAATTATGTAACACAAATGATTTATAAAGAAATAACTTTCCTACTAGAGCTTATCTTTTAGTCGTAAATGTAGAGCACACTAATCTACACATTCAATATTAACTCTACACATGATTTGAAATTCATGATTTAGGAATAATACCTAAGATGCCAAAACCCATTGTTCTTCAGTTTTACTGTCAAAAACATCTGTTGTGTCATGGGAGATAGACTACAGGTTGGGAGGACAGATTTTCATATGCTTAAATTTAATTCCCCATTTGCATTCTCTTGTAAGCACTGTCTAGGTAACCACTAAATTTCATATAAGCAGATCTTTCCATATATAAAAAAACAAAAAAATTTTAAGTAATATGTTTATTTAAGCACCATAACAAATATGATTGTACTTGGGTTTCAGTCATAAATATTTTAAGAAGTTCCCATTCAAGTAAAGCAACTAACTCCTTTATTAAAGACCATTGACTTTACTTTGTGATTATTTTTCCTTTAGAAAATGAACATTGAAGACATTTGTCATGCCTACCTATCTATGAACATTTGTTCAAAGAAATACAATAAATCAGGAGAATAAAATAAAAGAATTAGAATATAGCCAAGGAAAATGCGATTTGCCTATCAAATTAACTGTTTTATATTTGAGTCATTGCGGCATAATTTTTTAAGAAGAAAAAATCACCCATTAAATCATATCATGGCAAAATACAGCCACATTTGCATTTTTCATATTTCTAGTGTCTAACACGCTACTGTGTGAAGCCTTTTTATTTACAGCTTATGAGAGTATTATAACTTAAAATAACTTGTTATTACTAGAAATAATATTTTATGTCCAATATTGTTTGTCATTTGCAAAAAATTTTTCAAAAAAGTGCAGTTATTTAAGAAATATTGAAAGAAATTCCATTGAAAACTCAATATATTTTATTGATGAAACACAACTAACAAGGCATAAATTCTCAAAATAAACACAAAACTTTAGGAAAAATCCACAAATTTTAGCACCTAATATATTTTTTGTTTTGTTTTGGTTTTTGGGACATAACTGATAGTGCTCAAGGGTTACTCCTGGCTATGTGTTCAGAAATCACTCCTGGGTTGGGGTACCATATCCGATAGAACTGCAGGGGGATCGAACTGTGGTTTGTCCTAGGCTAGCATAGCAAGGCAAATGCCTTACCTCTTGCACCACCGCTCTGCCACCATATCTAATACTTTTATTACCTAAAATCATCTCATAGGATAGAGTTTAATTCAGTTATTGAACAATATGAGTGACGGTCCATCCGTGTTTGCCTTAGATGACTAACTTATTGTGGTGAAAATTGTATTTCTTAGAAAACCCATCAGTTCTGGGAAAGTCAAAGTCAATGTTCATTTAATTTTCTTTGTTTCTCTTAACACATACACTTTTGTGCTATACAAGTTTCTCTTGAGCTGAATAATGTTTGCTTTTAATCTTTTATGTCCTGTACTGAAAAATACTGACATTGTGACTCCAGTCTTGGTTTCTTCCTTTAGTGAAGCCTTATCTGTCATTTTTGTGAATGAATCAAAGTAAGAAGCCTCATCATTCACAGGATGTGCCCACAGAGACCAGGACCCCTTCTAGACAGCACATTACCTACGAAGACCTGGTAGATGAAATACATATAATCTCTTGTGTATGCACTGATGCCCTTTTCATTTTATTTGAATCAACATTCAAGATGACTAAGAAGAGTGGATTTCTGGAGTCTGGGGTGGAGAAGGTAGTAAGAACATTCACAAGTGACTCTAGTGCCTGCTTGTTCATGCTCCTGACTCCTAATGGTGTGAGGAAGATCTAGGGATGAAAAGACATAAGGGGAATCTGAATTATTTTTTGATCCTGAGTTCTGTTTTTCTTTTAGAAATCTTTTTGCAAATCCTAAATTTATATCTGGTGTTCTAGATGAAAATGAAAGGGCGTTTGTCAAGGTAGGAGACTGGAACATATTTTTTTTCACAGTTGGTTAGCTTGATATATAATTTTAAAATATTTACCCATATGGTGTTTGGGTTTACATTTGTACTATTGTGCCAGACTCTCTCAAGGGCCTGATGGCCACCTTCCCTCAGGTCAAATTTGTTCCTGATATAACCTCTACATGTTTTTAAAAAAGCTAGCTTTCAGAACAACACAATAATCAAATCATTTAGGATACCAGAGAGTACCTATTGTGGCAGTGTTTGTATATCAAGTTTTCAGGGTCTATTTTGTTCTCATTTTGATATGACTTTTATCCTGGCTGTCCAATAGTGCCAAATACATGTTTAGAAAAAGATTTGGTCTCTGCTCTGGTTATCTCATTGATTGAAAGTAAATAAAGACTAACTCCCTAGGAGAGATAAGGATGGAAGGAATTGTCACCTTGAGATGGATATTGCCAAGTCAATTGAACTACATTTCTCTGAGGAAAATAGTTTCTTTTCTTCAACATAGTTCAAACTCAGAAACTATGCTTCCTATTGTATATTACATTGGCAATTACTTTCTCTTACACATGTATTCTCACTTTCAACTCAATACATTGTCATGTCTGAAAAATAGTGACTACTTTTGCACAGTAACTAAATCACATCGCTTACTATAGGAGCATTGAAAAAATAATCCAAGCAAATAGCAGCACCCACTCTTTATTATCATAATAACCATCAATTTTATATTAATTCATTTGTATCTAACGCCATAGACATGTGGGCCAGACCTGAAAGTTTTCAGGGTTTACTCCTGGCTCTGAGGTCAGGGCTCTTTCCTGGTAGGTTTTAGGCAGGGAATCATATGTAGTGGTTGGCATTGAATCTTGGTAGTCTGCATTCAAAGCATGTTAATGCAGGCTTTACTAACTCTTTGGGTCTTAAAACAACATAATGAATGTGTAGTTCAAGAATGCAAATCAGAAAACAAAGGTTTTAGAGAGTGCATCTTGCCCAAGTCACATAACCAGAGTGATGTAATGTTTTGTATCCAATTAGTTAATTTATTCATTAAATATTTATTTAAATCAAGCATGTGTCATGACCTGTGTTATTGCACCAAATTTTGTTGGACAACAAATGAGCAACAAAAATAATTTTATAAAGAAACATAGTAAAAGAGTACTCCATGGGGAAAAATCATCAGGATTTTAGAATTAGACTCTAACACAGAGTTTTCTCTGATAGCAGACTGTATTTGAAGGGCAAGAGATAATTGTGGAGGGAAGTGGACAGTGATGGATCAAGTGCTGTTGTAATAATGTATGCATGAGTTCCATCAATAGTATTTTAAGTTACAGTTTAAGTTATTTTAAAATAAATTATAGAAATCAGTGTTATGTAGAAGAGTTAAAATTTTAGAGAACTCACGAGGGATAATCCACCTAATCATGAGTAAAGCAAATGTATGGAAAGTTTTAAATGTAGTTGGATTTAAAAGTATGAAGAAACAAGTTATTATTTGAGACTGACAGAGTGAGGACAGATTTGTTAGGCAAAGGAAAGAACATATGCAAATTGATTTCTTTGAAAGGTGTAAAGAATGATAATTACAGATTTGCCAGGCAAAGGAAACAGTATATGCAAATTGATTTCCTGGAAAGTATATAAAATGGTAATTACTCAACCTGAGAAATAGTACAGATGGTAGGGTACTTGCCGTGTATATGGTGGATCCAGGTTTGATTTTTAGAAACATATTTGGTTTGCAGAGCCCAATAGGGGTGGTCCCTTAATGCAGAGCCAGAAGTAATTCCAGAGCATAACTGAGTGTGCTCCCATGCCCCTCAAAAAAAGAATTACAATTACTTGGTTAAAGTGTGAGATTCTATGAATGTGCAACAGAATAAATACAAATATTTAAAAATATTTTAATATTTTTAATTTTTAATATGGTCACATAATAAGAGATAAAAACATAAAAGGAGAATGTGTACAACACTTGCCTTTATATATAACCAATTCTGGGGACTCAGCGCCCCTTATGGTCTTTTGAGAACTGTCATGAGTAACTCCTTAGCGCAGAGTTAGGAATAACCTTGAGCATCACCAAGTGCAGCCATAAAAACAAGAACAGTAAAAAATAAAAATTAAGTGTATTATAACACCATGAAATTAAAAAGATGTGACATCTAAAAATCATACAAACAAACCAGATTTATCTCAATGAAAATACATATATATCTACAATGATACAGACATGTTTGCATACATAATGATTTCTGTTTAATAAAAAAAATAAAGCAAAATGGCTGGGGCAATAGCACAGTGGCAGGGCATTTGCGTTGGGCATGGTCAACCTGGGATGGACCCAAATTCTGTTCCTGGCATCGCATATGGTCATTTTTAGCCTGCCAGTAGTGATTTCTGAGTGCAGAGCCAGGAGTAACTCCTGAGTGCCACCTGGTATGCCCCAAAACAAATAAAGTAAAATAATGGTATTGATCACAAATATTTTAAATAATTGTTATGCTTTTTAATAACTTTAAAAGAATTTTTAAAGAACCATCATTTGAAAGGTATTGGTAGCTGAATTTTCAGCATATAATATTTCAGTATCAATTCTACTATTTTTGTCAAGTCCTACCACAGTGTTTCCATACTCCATCATTTCCCATCCCAAACCCCAGCACAACTTCTCCCTTCTACCTTGACAGACAGACACATTACATAGTTTGGTGGTTGTAGCTTAAATCTCATATTTTTTAGTGTTGTTGATTATATACTTTGGATATACAGATATGCCACCATCCAGAGTCACTAATAGAAACATAATAACCAGCACTTACACACCTTTTCCCTCATTATATTTTCCCTCATCTTTCACACTATTAAATTTAAGCAGCAATAACATTTGTCGGACTGGCAATGGTCAGTATGCTTGTAGTAAATTTCACTGATGTAGAAAAACTAGTTGATTCTTTCTATATAGGTTCATAGATGAATAGATCACCAATGTATAGAGACAATCTGAAATTTAACCTTGTATTTATTTATCAAAGAAAAGCTTAAGGTGCTAGAGAAAAATTACAGCTGAGTGGGTAGTTATCTTTCATGTGATGACCTGAATTTGAACCACAACTTTCCTGGTCACTTCCTGGAGTAATACTTGTGCTTAGAGTTAGAAGTTACCTCTTAGCATCACTTGGTTGACAATAGGGTTAAATTTTAGTTAAGCAAGTTTCTTCTGACTCTTCAATGTCAAGGTTCTCATAGTCACCTATGAGACCATTAAGTTACCTTAACGAATCTCATCAATTTAAATCTAATTTAATAAGTTACTCTTAAATGAAGGCTGAATATTGGTGGAAATACTTTCGTCTAAGACCAAATAGGTTTGAAAGAAAATGGTCATCCACTTGTAAAAAAATAAGTCTTTAGTTTTATTTAATTACCTTCTCATTTCCTGGATGTAAAATATTATTAGAATAACAAATATTTGTATAGAGAGTGTGTTTTCTTTGTAAATATATGTTTTGTTTTGTGTCCACACCCAGTGATGCTCAAGGTTTACTCCTGGCTCTGTACTCAGAAATCACTCCTGATGTTGTTCAGAGACTATATGTGTGTCAGATTTTGAACCCAGGTAAGTCATGTGCAGGGAAAAAAATCTGTACCTGAAGTACTGTTCTGAGTGTGTTTTTGAAAGATTATAAAAAAGTCAAGAATTTTTTGAAAAAAAAATCAAGATTTTGAAAATTTTTTGAAAAAAAATCAAGATTTTTCTGAAGTACTGTTCTGAGTGTGTTTCTGAACGATAATAAAAACATAAAGATTCTCAGATTTCCCTCTGATTTATTCCTATTGTATTATTAATTTTAGGATTAACCTTTTCACTGTAAGAAGTAACTCAGTACTGATGGTCTTTTTATTTTATAACATTGATATCACTTTTTTTTTTAATTTTTGAATTTTGGAGCATACTCATTGGACCTCAGGAGTTGCTCCTAGTTCTGAACTGATGCATTATTGCTGAGAATCTGGGTGACTGTATGGGATGCAGAAAATTGAACCATGTTTAGCCACAAGGCAAACAACCTACACACTATACAATCTTTCCTGTCCAATATTTCAATTTAATTAACCAAGCTTTGACTCCATTCACTAATTTCAGATGCTGATCTCTATCCCTCTTCAGATAAATTGGTCTTCATAGTACTATCTATGACTGTCCTTCTTTTTGTCATTTTCTTGAGAGATTATCTAAAGCTCTAAACTACAGTCTGTAATTGAGCTCCAATTCTTTCTGCAGCTGTAGTTAGTGCAACAAGATTTAATCTAAATCTTGGATTTCAAGGCAAATATACCAACGAATGAGATGGTTTCATTTTGTGGGACAAAAATTTAAATTCTCATTAAATTTCTATGTTAATTTATTGGCTTATCATGTGTTATTTCTGTCCATCAGGATGGGCAGGATTAATTATTGTACCTTTTAATTATTTTTTCATAATAAAGTATTTCTGTTTTCCTTTAGAACTTATTTTTATGTCATGCCCAATTATATTTAGCTGAATAATATACTACTTACAATGTTAGGTATTAAAAATAAGTAGTGATGGAGAGAAAAATGAGTTTATATGCAAGAGATTCCTTTCTAAAATAAATGATTGCTAGGAATAGAGATTAAAGAAAACATACTTGTGGATTACTTAGTCAATTATATCCAGAATCTAACCTAAGACCCCAGAGGTACTAATTCTATCTAGAAACTCTATTAAGTTATTAAAAGAAACTGTAAAACTTTATTTTTCTTTGCAGTTGGACATATGAATTTACTCATTTCTCATTTCTCGTAAGAAAAGGTTGCCAAAGAAATCTAAATTCCTCCTTCTGGAAAGATGGTCTAAGCCACTGGAAATACTTAAAGATCTATAATTTTCAAGAAGAACACATAAGAAAGTAGTATTATGTAATGTTTAAGATAAGATATAGATTTATTTAGAAGGAGCTTCTGAGCAATTTCTAAATATAAATAAAGCAAAGCAGTGTATATACATAGAGATCATTAGCCTGGGAGTCAGGAGCTAGTGTTTTAGTCTCAATTTTTATAACTGACAATGGGACACACCATTGACTAAGCAAATTATCAGTAATCAGTTTGTTCAGCTATTTATTGGTGTGATTTGTGCATATGTTTGTTTCAGATTCTCATTATATGGAAATTGTCTTCTAGAAACACATATACATTTTCTACAAATACTATTAGTCAATGGTAAAAATCACATTACAAAGAAATCACAACTTAAAAATTTGACTCCAACATTTGTGGGAAATGAACACTACTAAACATTTTAGTTTTCATCCACGAAATGTAAATATATGCAATGTAACACAGTACATAGCTTTTACAATTAAAATGTTAAAACTTTCCTAACTGATGCCTTATTTAATTTTCCTTAATTTCTAGTTTTATTTTTTTCTGTACAGCAGCTGGAAAGAGTTTTCTAAATCAATGTAGAATTATATTTAAAAAAATGTATTTGAGTTAAGGTGAGACATCAACAGCAGTGTTGATATTTTCAATCTTGATGTACCTCACTTCCACCAAAGTGCTCAAGTAAGACTGCTTATATAGTTCCCCTTTTTTATGTAGTCTACCTATATGTTATGCTAATTTGGAGTTTTCATTAGCAAGTCTTTTATCAAATGGTATTATGCCATTGTTTTGTTTCCTACACACGAACAATGAGTGAAATGATTCTTAATTCTATCCCCACCCCAATGAATCCCTACTGCTAAAAGTAGTATAACCAAGCAGTTCATCTTTCCTCTGTGGAAATAAGAACAAGGCTTGCATTCTCACTCTAACCTCACTGCATGCAAGATGCTTCTTTGGCAGTTAAATTCAATTGCACAAGTCTTCTTTCACGCCTTCACAATTTTTCCAAAGGCATATTTATTGAGGAGTATTGCACAGGCTAATTTTTCTACCCTGATAATTTCTCTAATGTTATGACCTCATTGTTAGTTACACATTGCTCAGGTCTCAGCTGCACACAATTGCAAACATACATATTTGTCCTTTTTTTTTTTTAACACAGCTAATGGAAAACCCAGCAAATAATTTGAGTCTTCTTTTCCTCAATTCTGTATTATCCATTTTTCAAATGACCTTTTATTTTTTTCTCATATGATATTTTTTACTCTGTGATTGCTATCTACTTCCCTTGTTAATCTATGATCCCCATTCTGTCAAGAATTTGGTTCACTAATGTACCTCCACTGCTCCAATTAGTGCCGTGAACATAGGTGTCATTGCCAAAATATTTATTAAATGAATGCACATGTCTGTTGAACAAAATTCAGTCCTAACAATCTGGAACATATCCTGTGTGTGCTGTTTTTTATAAATTATAGTACAATATATCTCT
This sequence comes from Crocidura indochinensis, assembly GCA_004027635.1. NCBI lineage: Eukaryota > Metazoa > Chordata > Mammalia > Eulipotyphla > Soricidae > Crocidura > Crocidura indochinensis. Next base: position 257 of record PVKC010003468.1, on the reverse strand, counting down.
GATTGTTCATCATTTTAATCTAATCTAATCATGCATTCCTGAGACTCTAGGTACAAAAAATATTAACAACAGTATGTATACTGGATATTACAATTTATAACAACTTTTTTTTGTTTTGTTTTGTTTTGGGGTCACACCTGGCAGTGCTCAGGGGTTACTCCTGGCTCCATGCTCAGAAATTGCTCCTGGCAGGCACCGGGGACCATATGGGGCACCGGGATTCGAACCGATGACCTTTTGCATGAAAGGTAAACGCC